>JAGGAQ010006368.1:0-17576 GCA_017657225.1 Termitomyces sp. T69sscA
GTGGATCCAAACATACAGATTGTTTTCACCATTTTGTGTGCATCACTGACGGAACAGCATGCATCAATCCATGCTGTATGTTCTGCTGCGAGAATTTCATTGTTTGGATTGGCAGGTTTGGTGTCTAATAGCGGGTGGGTCAAGAGGTTTGGTATGCGGTATTGAACCATTGTGATCTTTGGTGAGGGTCGCCGAAAGTGCAAGGTCGAGAATTGTTGGCAACTGTTTCCGGAGGAGAAAGAAAGCATTTATACTCGCTCAATGTGCTTAACCCGTATTCAATCTACGGCTTACAAGAGAGCCTATTATCGGCAATCCCACACTCGTTGCATGCTTGATATTCGACTGGTAAACATGAGATGATTAAAGCGCTCTAACAACGCTCTTGATCTGCTGCTCTTCTGCCGTTGACATGAGAAAAATTCTTTTAGAAATATGACGATAAACTCTCATCATGATCTCAAGCTACAACTTTCTGGAAATTCCAAACTTCGATATCTATCTTCCCATTAGATCTCATCTCTTTTCAATATCTCGCTAATTGTCTTCTGGCTCATAGCCCAGGACTAGCATTCACGATGTCACATAGTGGGAAAATGTGAAGTACTTGGGCTTAAGCACGATTTTGAACGATATGGATTTTTCCGATTGCGCCATGTACATACGTGCGTCAAAAAAATCCGATGTCAAATTGAGATAGTACGTTTCCAAAACAAAGTTTGATCTAGACGATATTCATTCTGATATGGTTAGTACAGGTCCACCGTCTAATACTGATAAGTATGTCTATATGCTTATAAGTTGCGAACTGTGGCTACTATCATACATTGATTCTATCCATCATATAGGTCTGAAATCAATCTCTACCGTGTGAGGATGATCCACTCTCCCTCTCCTTGCCGGTTGTATATCCTGAAGTGCATTGTCAGCAGTAGAAATACATATATACCAAGATGGAGTCTATCAAGTAGAATCATTGTCACATTTGTGATGCGAGTTTGAAAGTTCAGTGAAAATGGGCGCATATACTCAATATAAGTTCGAATTCAGTGATTCAACTTGGAAAATTATCATTGTCATGAAATATCCTGAACTCATACACTCGGAATTGATTTTTAAAAAAATCATGGCGAGTCAAGAGCGCTCCATGCAAAAAAAAAGGAATGAAATTTGTCTTCACCTCGACAATATTGTTCTCCATGAAATCTTGGCAGAATAGTCCTTGATTTCTCCTTTCTTCTCTCCTCATCGAGCACAGCTACAATGTCTCAGCGTCTGCCCCATGTCAAAGTCTGTCTCCGGAGTTCATGTTTACGTCAGTATATCCTCGTATATCCTCGTATATCCTCGTATACAATCTTTTCCTTTGGTGGTTCTGATGAAACTTTCTATTATCAGATTAAACCCATGCGCATCCACACTCGACTCTGACCTCGTCTCGTCTTGCTCTCCAACCACAAAAAAAGCTCGTCCTGAGTATAAGATTACCAATCGTAATGTAGTTGTTCTTTCGGAAATTTATTACAAAGCACATGCTAACTATATATATCTTTCCATTACCATTTACGGACAAAAATCTTAAGTCTCCATACTACGCGATAGCAGTTCTCTCCATGGGACTTCGGTCGTGTCCCGTGAACTGACGGTGGCACCATTGATCTCACTCAACTTAATTCTGACTGCGGTAAATAGAATGACATCCCGGTGTCTGCGGAGGGTAGGGTTTAGGGTTAGTATTAGCAGAGAGAACCGCCGAATGGCATGAGTATGATCTGACCTTGATATTTAAGCTTCGAAACAAAGAATTTCCATCGATGAACTTCAACATTTCGAACTTTCAATAATATGACTTAGACCTGATGGTAGCTGCAGCTGATGATCCCAGGCCCTCTCCGCCACGGCCACCATTAATTAAGTCTCAAGGTCTATCATCTGAATAGCACTCCTTTGAAGTTAACATGGTAAGACATGTAGCTCACAGCAAGTACCAATCAGATAAATTGAAGATCCGACTTGATTTCTCTTCTCTGAAAGAGTCTTTCTCGTTGCTCCGCTACGAGATGGAGCAATGCATCATGTGCAGCGTCCATCTGCTTGCTGGCCGACTTTTCTACCCTCCTGAATGCTCGTCAAGTTTCTTGCCATCCAGGCCCATCCTTGGTCTCTTCCGCTGATTTCGAAGCCTCCAGTGACAGTGTGCAGGGTATTCTACGTAAGCGAATTTGCGTCTGCTCGTCAACCATTGGTATCAGTTTTCGGGTTCTCTTCTTGATCGAGTTCATAGGACATGTCATATCTTTTCATGTAGCTTTCCCTTAGTCAAATTTGGACCTTGTGATACTTATGCATAAGGCATTAACTTCCGTGGATCTGTCGATATCGACGTTGATTGATGTATCGAGATTCAATTATTTTGTGCGTACGATCCATCTGGGAGTACGTACCCTGCCAGAGAACACTGCAGTGTGTGAGAATATATACTGACGCCTGGTAATTCTTCAGTTCTGTGAGTAAGTTCTGTTCTGGCTCCAGTAATCCACGGTGGCGAGTTCATCTCTTGAGATATGCTTTATTATAGCCTTGGAGTCAAGTGACCCCCGATTCTGCTAAGGCTGTCCATGAGATGCCCCGGGAAGAAAGGAAACATTGCGAGTTACTCCGATCGCCGGCCTGCCAGGTCCTTGGTGTGGGTAGTAACTTGTTGGTTAGAAGAACGTGCTAGTTCTGTTGTAGTACTCTTCAAGCAGAAAAAACATCATTGTCTTTCATAGAGTAAGGCAATACCACGGGTTGTTTTCTTCTACGCCGATCGCGCTCAGAGCTGCGGATGATTATATGCATCATCGGCTTTGATTTTGCCAACTCGAATACATCTGCATGACGGCACTACCCAGATGTTGTGTGTTACAGCACTTTTCATAACGATAAGTAGACCCCTTTGAGTTCGTCTTGTTTAGTTATTTGTCTGATCCCGAAGTCATTATCGGACACGGCGTCACTCGGCACTGCCGTGTCAACCGCTCCGTCTGCTGAGCACTCAGGTTCGCACGAATTACTCTTATGCGAGTTCGGCATCGCGGAAATCAGACCAAACGACTGAACAAGAGTAATTCGAAGGGGGCCTATCGTTATGAAAAGTGCTGTATTGACATCGCTTGTCTTTCTTCGGAACATCACATCATCAAGCACTGGTCAAAAAAGCTTCGTGACGACAAAGTCGTGGTAAGCTCGTCTGAAAGTAGCTTGAGGGTATGTTTTTTTCCCAAGCGCATAACGATCATGTCCAACACACCGCATGCTGCCTAGACCTGGGGTCAAGTAGTAGATTGTGCGCCTGTACGATCTAGAATAGTCATTGGAGCAGTGATCACGCACGCCGGCGCATGTAGCATGCGTGCCGACTGTCCTCTGCCGGCCGGGACCTAGAGTACACTAGTAACAACAATAAGCGATAATTCCTCATATCAACTATTGATGGATGAACAGCTGTCATTCAATGTACGTAGTGACAATAATAGAAGATGACTAGGATAGTACGCGTAAACGATGAAAGGACACAATATAGCAAGACTTACTTTCTCAGTGTCGACCAGTGATGGACGAGCAACCTTGAAAGTGAGCGGCGTGACGCGAGATTACTATAGCAAACTACACGTGACTAGTAAGGTGAGATATCTCCTAAACAGCGATTTCTCGTTGTCAAACGCAACTGGGACCTTGGCGACGTCAAGTGTTGAGTCGAACCTAGATACCCAGATACAGTCAGTGTCCTCATTCTATGGTACTCGGTATTTGGGAGTGCGTAGACGATTCGGCTCGCCCTCAGTCTGTGCACAATCAACTGAGGGTGTCCGTTAGGATGGGGGGGGGGATATATATACTCCTATGTGTCCATTGTTCAGTGTGTAACAAAGCAATTTTTGATATAATGTGATCTGTGTGATATCGCGAGGTGGTCGATCACTTACGGTGGCCACGACGGATCGTAACATGAAGGAGCGAGGACAAAGTGACCACCTCATGTATACCAATTTTTCTTTCATACATCCACGCACACCTTTCCTTCGATACCTTCCGTCCGCATCCGGAATCCTACGAGACCCCGGAACGAAATTCACCCATGAATCGGACATGGTAGGATAGAAAAAAAAGTTTGGGTTAAAGGTAGGTTAAAGTTGGTGTACTCTCACGAGACAAACGAAAAGCGTCAAGCCGTGTATGTAGCTCAAATAGGTTGCTCTCTAGTTACACGGCTACGTACTCGCGCCACCGACCCTCCCACCCCTGATATAACGACACTACATAGCCGTAATTCTCGGGTGCGAGAATACCAACTTTCTGGGGCCCCGGTATTCCCCTCGGCGGAAGCAACTCATTGGTAAAATTGAACATTGGGAAATTCGCGCACGGTGTGCCAAAACGACCAGGAAACTACCGGTGGCGGAATGACTACAGCATGTGGACGCGACGTACAACGTCACCAAGAAGAATCAAGAAGAAGAATTTTTTTCTGAACAAGTCCAGGCTCCAACCAACGTTTCGCATGTTTCTAACCAATTGGATTCGGTGATTTTACCACACACACAGGAAAAAACAACCACAACTACAGCAATCGACTCCCTCCTGGTATTCCTTATTACAACGTCACTAGCCGAAATTTTTGAGCGCGAGCATGAGAATATCAGCTTCGGGACCGACTCTGTGAGCACTCCGGTATTCCCCTTATTTGCCACAGGAAGCTACCGGTGGCAAAATGACTACTTACTTACAGCATTTGGACGCGACATTCAACGTCACCAAGAAAAATCAAGAAGAAAAAAATTTTGAACAAAGTCCAGGCTTCAACCGACGTTTCGCATATTTCTAACCGATTAGATTCAGTAAGTTCGCCACACACACAGGGGAAAAAATCACAACCACAACCACAGCGATCGACTCCCTGTGGAGGGAAATGACAACGAATGACAAATAAATGGTATGACATCATCCAATATATATATTCACTCAGAATTACTTGAGAATTGATATCATACGCTCCACTTCAATTTACAATCTTTCCAAAAGGCCCCAATTTCTCCAAATGAATAAGAAATGTTTCAGTAGTACAAGTGTATATAATTCTACGTATATCTCATTATTCAAGCATCTTTTGATCTCGAACTTGGTCTACAAATAATACAATCATTACTTCACTGCGATATACATGATGCTGCGTCACTCCCTCCTGGCATCCCCAAGTATAACGCCACCAGTCGTAAATTTCAAGCGCGAGGATGAGAATATCAACTTCCGGGAACCGGCTCTGTGAGCACCCGGTATTCCCTCATTTTCCAGCGGCGAACGCGAAAGCGATTCATTGGGCAGAATTTAGTTTAATTGAACATTGAGCGATCATCATCTCCTGTGGAACAATAGATCAGGTGCGAAATAATGTTTACCCGCATACAAACAATAGACGCAACCGCAGCGGAGCGACTGACTCATCTGTCGAAGTTTGATTGAGTACTGAGCAATTATTATTCTGATGGAACAAGAGACCAAGTACGAAACGATGTTTTCCCCACATGTCCTCACATGGTGTGACCGGAACCAACCCGCTTGCAGATTGACTGACTGCTTACGGCGTGTGGACGCGACGCGAAGTTCGACACGTCAAAGGGAATTGAGGGGCAAGGTCCAGCTGTCAGAACTCGATGCAGTGGTCCTATGTCAGTACGCCCAGTGGATATGTAGGAGTAACGACCCACCTTCAGCTCAATATACAATCAACTGAGGGTATTGGTAACATACGTTCGCATGTACATGTACGTATCTGTGACAATGGTGGTTGTGTCCGGGCCGTGTTGGGGCCGTCGTGATGATAAATATGGCGAAAGATCAATGGTATAGAGGTATGCGCGGATGATGGGGTTGTCGAAATAAACGCCAAATGACCTTACACTGTTGCCATCGCCTCGTCATCAATTGCGTACGTTTTTAACATTACACGAGTATTATATCATTGTGAAACCTATGTTACTAAAATGTGTCTCACCTAAAATTTAGGGGTATATATTAACCATTTCACACTGGGGTTCGGGCCATTCTTGGTCCTCGAACTTCAGGTGTGCTGTATTATTTGTTGTATTATTACATTTACTGAATACACATTCATTCTTGGTCCTCGAACTTCAGATAGTATCATATATTTTGTCTTGTTCAAAACTTACTTGCGATTATCATGCTGCGTCAGGTTATGGGCCCCGATGTCAGCGAATCGACTTCAGAAACTTTACAGTTCGCGAAGTTTAATGGTACGAATTACCATGTATGGGCAGACAATATGAAGGCCGCTCTACAAGCCAAGTCCTTGTGGGGGCTAGTATCTGGTCGAGAACATCATCCTCCGGTTCCTCCCTCTGATTATCCTGCACTAATGACTACCACTTGTCCATCTGATGGCTCGACCTCAATTTCGGTTCGAAAGGAAGGACAAGAACTCACCTGTTACAGTCTAGCGGGTACAAGGCATGGGAACAAGCTAATGACAAGATTGAACGATGATTGAATCAAAATGATGCTGCTATGGGTCTAATCCGCAACGCTATCGAGTTCACCCAATGTGAATCTATTATCACATATACCACCGCGAAGGATATATGGGATCACCTACGGATCAACTATGTCGAACAACAGAGTGGGGTCAATGTCCACTATTATGATCAGCAATTGTATGCGAAAAAATGGGATGGAAATACCTCCATGTCTGATCACATCGGTTTCTATCTGAATATTCGACGTCGATTCATTGAAGCCGACCATCAAGTCGATGACTTCACTATCATTAATGCAATACTCCTATCGTTGCCGCAAACTCCCACCTGGGAAGTAGTGAAGTAGAATTTGCTATATCGTGGCAATTCGCTCACTCTTGACAATGTATCTGTGGAATTGATCACAGTCTATGAGCGTGTGTCTTTGGAAAACAGTTCCACCGTAAAAACACTGGCCTTTGTGTCCCAAGGAAATAATAATCCTAGTGGGAGCAAATCAATTATCAAGTCGAAGAAGAAAAGGCCTAAACATGAACCTAGACCCGACGATACATGTCACAATTGCGGTGAAAAGGGACATTGGAGACCCAGTTGTCTGAAGCCTAAAAAACCAAAGAATGTCAGCAATGCTAACGTTAGTGTTAATGAGCCGAAGAATCTAACCCATGAAATTGTGAAAGTACTCATGGCCTTGAATGATTGAATGCCTTCGAGTTTACTCCTTGATAGCGCTGCATCATGCTATATGATTGCCGACCGAATCTATTTTATAGATTATCGGGAAGTTGAAGGACAACATGTCTCAGTGGGTGGACTCAACAAGATATCAGTATCTGGAATTGGGTCAATTCAATTCAGAACTCATGTTCCCGACGGAGTCAACAACATTATCCTTTACAATGTCCTCCATATCCCTACCCTTGGAGCAAACCTTATTAGCTTAGGTTTACTTCAACGAGCCGGAGCCTCAATCAAAGGATTGACTTACGGAATTTCACTTGCATGGAATAGTAAAGACTTCCTACACACTAACCTCATCGGTTCTCATGGCACACTCTATCGCATTGAGTGCATGTCAACTGGCTACATCAACAATCAAGAAGCTTACATTGCTAGTGAGTCAACCATGCGTCTATGGCATTGTTGTTTTGGACATATCAGTCCACGCACCATCAAATCCATGGCTGATCAAAATCTTGTCACTGGACTCGAGATTAAGGCTCCTGGCGACTTTGATAGATTGTGCAGTGGCTGTGCTCAAGGGAAGTCCTCTAGACCTCCTCTCCCAGAACCCAGCGGCACAACCTACGGACGAAATGAATTATTGGTAATGGACATGGTGGGCCCAATGTCCGAACCCACTTGGGATAGATACAATTATGCTCTAGTTGTCGTTGAAGCAAGCCACTGATATCCTGAGGCTAGGCTCCTCAAACAAAAGGAGGAAGCTGGCAAAGCTGTCCATGAGATTGTTGCCGAATTTGAGCGTCAAGGTGGAGCACTGGTAAAGAAAATCAGAACAGACAATGGAACTGAATTCGTCAACAAAATGATGACCAAATTTTGCTCTCAAAATGATATTCAGCATGAAACCACAAACCTGTATCGTCCACAACAGAATGGGATTGCCAAACGTGCTATAGCCATGTTTATGGAAATGACATGCTGCATGTTGCACAGTGCTAAAATGCACTTATGCTACTGGGGAGAAGCCTTTATGTATGCGGTATATCTCCGCACGATCACTCCAACATCTGCCTTACAAGGCAAAATACCTTACACTGAATGGTTTGATGGAAAACGTAGACCCAATGTTTCCCACTTATGGATATTTGGCTCTTTGGGATGGGCTCACGTGCCCAAAGAGGTCCGTCACAGAAAATTGGAATCACAAGCTGTTCAAGTTCAAATGTTGGGATGGTGGTCCAGCGAAACGAAGGGCTATCGTTTGGAAGACTTAGAGAATGGCAAGTTGATCACTTCAAGGGACGTACAGTTTCATGAAGATGCTACACCAGGCGAGTTGGCCACTATCGACTTGAAGCAATCCTTGCCTGAGGAAATCAATAATTTGATTGACACAGCTGTCTATCCAGAATCTATGTCTACTCGCCGAATCTCTATCTCTTCGTCTTCCTCTGAGTCCGAGATAGCATTGTTGTTACTCGAGCCTGATAGTCCAAGAAATCATTCTGTTGAGCCCTCAGTTGTCAAAGACTTACAATATCCGACTCCATGACAATCAACGACTCCCGTTCAGTCAAATTCTCCTGTCGAAATACCTCAAGCACCTAGAAAGGTCAATAAGTGGGAGGAATTACCTAAATGCGCCCCTTCCTCCAGAAACCAATGTCTTCCCGAGAGATATTGTCAGGAAGATCAGTTGAACGAACCATCCACTCATGCAGCTTTTGTGGCTGTAAATGGTCCATCAATGACCAATGCCCTGAATTTCCCACATGCTGGTGAGTGGCAGAAGGCCATTGATCTTGAATATAATCAACTCGTGCGCAAGGGAGTGATAAAAGAGGTAGATGAATTACCTGTGGGATTTTGAGCGGTTGGAAGTAAAGTTGTCTTAAAAGAAGAATTCAATGAGAATGGGGAACATGTAAAGTTCAAGGCACGAATTGTAGCTCAAGGTTTCTTGCAGATTCCCGGTGTTGACTTCGACGAGACCTTCTCTTCGGTTGCAAAATTCACAATGCTTTGCATCTTCCTTACATTAGCTGCAATGCTCAATTTGGAAATCCATCAAACCGACGTGATCAGGACCTATTTAGAAGGATCTCTAGATGAAGAAATCTACATGAAAGCTCCTCCCGGTATAGGAACCAAGAAATATTGGAGACTATTAAAAGCCATCTATGGCCTGAAGCAAGCTGGAAGAAAATGGAAAGAACGGCTTCACGAGACTCTCATCAAACTTGGATTACAACAAACCAGATCAGATGATTGCCTTTATGTCTATCGGCAAAATGGACAGATTATTCTGATAATTCTTGTCTATGTCTGTGACATGGTCATAGCAGGAAAAAATTGATGTGAAGTTATATCCTTCAAAAAAGATATCTCTCATGATTTTGACATTACTGATCTGGGGGAGATTCATTACATCCTAGGACTCCATGATCATATCAACCGCCTGATTTATCTCAGTCAAGCTTCTTATATTGACTCAATTCTGGCGTGCTTTGATATGACTTCGTGTTCTCAAGTCTCTACTCCCATTGTCACGAATCATCGATTGTCTTTGGCTCTGGCACCTCATGATCAAGGCGAACTTGCTACATACCATGTCTATTTCAAAGGCATTAATTATCTATCTCTGGTTGGATCCTTGCTTTACGTGACTCAAACCAGACCGGATATACAATTTGCGGTTGGTTTGGTTGCGCAATTTGCTGGAAATCCTGGTATCCCTCATTTAGCAGCCTGCAAACGAATCCTTCGCTATCTTAAGGGCACATGCGATTTTGCATTACGACTGGGAGGTTTGGACTGGAAGGAGATAAGATTGGTCAGATGGAGTGATGCTAACTGGGCTGGTGATGTTGATGACCGCAAGTCTGTCAGTGGCTGGGCCTTCGATATCAATGGAAGCCTGATTTTGTGGTTGTCCAAGAAACAGTCAGTTGTTGCCACATCTACAGTGGAAGCCGAATATATAGCTTCCTCAAATGCCACTCAGGAAGCTATATGGTTACGGACATTGTTGGCTGAACTCAATTTTACACAGGTCTCAGCAACTATTATTCACTCTGACAGTGCTGGTAGCATTGCCTTATCAAATAATCCAGTTTCTCATTCATGCGCAAAACACATCGACATTTGGTACCACTTAATTCGTGACCACATCGCTCATGGAAACATCAAATTAAAATATGTGTCCACCAAGGATATGATAGCCAACATTTTAACGAAAGCACTACCCCGTGATTCCTTTGTCAAATTTCGAGATAGACTTGGGATCATCAACACTCGGTTATTGTCGAGTGGGAGTGTCAAAATAAACGCCAAATGATCTTACACTGTTGCCATCGCCTCGTCATCAATTGCGTACGTTTTTAACATTACACGAGTATTATATCATTGTGAAACCTATGTTACTAAAATGTGTCTCACCTAAAATTTAGGGGTATATATTAACCATTTCACACTGGGGTTCGGGCCATTCTTGGTCCTCGAACTTCAGGTGTGCTGTATTATTTGTTGTATTATTACATTTACTGAATACACATTCATTCTTGGTCCTCGAACTTCAGATAGTATCATATATTTTGTCTTGTTCAAAACTTACTTGCAATTATCATGCTGTGTCAGGGTTTGTGGTGTGCTTACTTGAGCTACCAACACAACACAAACTCCAGCCAACGCCGACAGGCGCATAAAGCGCCAGTTCATGTTCATTAGCCAATTAAATTCAGTAATTTTACCACATGCTCACAAAAAAAAAACAAAAACAACCCCGCACTCCACGAGTCAAACGTCACCAACAGCCCCTTCCACACAAAATCGCATGGGTTCCCATTCGACTCTGTATACTTTGACAAGAACACCTCATCATGCATCGCTGTCTACAGATCAGCCCACTGCCAGAGGGAAGGAAGGGACCACAACACCCAAGAAACAAGCGCCCAATCGTCTTTCCAGACTTTGTACAACAACATGGCCTCTGCAACGCTGAGCTGCTCAGGGACGCCAAGCGCCCTGAGGCCTGCAGTGTACTCAACAAGGGGCTGCAAGCGCTTGTCGTACGGTGACTTGAAGTGCTCGTGTGGGAGCCCAAGCGCATCTTCAAGCTTGAGCAAGAGCTTGTACTGCGTGTCGGACATGGTGATCACTGCTGGCACCCAATTGTGTTTCCTTTGGAAAAGGTGAAGAGGAAACCTGTTATGCCATTTCTAATGTGTCAATTTCTGATGGAAAAAGTAATTGAACAAAGAAAATTTGCCTTTTTCTATAGTAAAAAGCTGGCCAAGAAACAGATGACAGGTTTCTTTGATTCTCCTTCCATCAGAAACATATTCTGGCCCCAGGAGTGGATGGCGCCCTTTGCCTGTGTTGTGTCAGTTACTGTGCCGTGCCGTACCACAAAGCAAAGAAAAGAAAGAAAAGAGAACAAGAAGGGGGGAAGACGTATAAAGAACTTTTTGCTGGACTACTCCATTATCATGTGCAGGAGAGAGAGGTGGCAGGGTCTGATGGGGACAAAAGTCTTCCATGGTGAACAACACTGGGTTTCTCAACACACATGATCAGCACGCAAATCCACAATGGTAGATGCCAGCGTATTTGGTCTGCATGCTCAGCTCCTTCGAGAGCGAGCATCTCACTATATGCAAACACTGGCAATGGAGGATTGAGTGGAGTGACAGAAATGTTGTTCTCTGTGATTATTCAACTCATTCATCCACTACTAGTCACCTCTTGACATGGGTAGTCCTCAACCTTTCTACAATATCGATCTAGCCTGTTGTACTACCAGTCCTCATCTACGAAGTAAGTGAAAGATGTAATGTTGAAACTTGACTAATATATCACAGTTCCATGAATTATTGCAGTCTTTTAGGCAAACGCTCTCAGGGCGACTGTTTTCAGCAAACTGGTCCAGACCGCTCATGACAACTATCCATTGCAGGCAAGAATAGTCAGTCCACCGTCCTTGTGGTGATATCCTAATGGACTTCCTGGCCTCCTGTCATGATCTGTCATAGCCTCAGACATATCCTCTTCCCGCTGGTCTGCTGTCTCAACCCTTTTTCTTTGTGTCTTTCATTGTAATATCTGTGTTATATATAGAGCTCTTCTCCAGGAATGAAAACTCTGTAAGAATTATATCAAATTGTCAGGTTTCCCAGTAGGAGTACTATTCCTACTAGGGTAGCCTCGCCTGAGACATGGAGTATTATCAACAGTCATGCTGTCTTAGCCTTTCTCAGTTGAAGATCTTACAATCAACTGTACAGCAGGTGAGAGCGGGCTAGTTCTTTGTGTCGAGGAATGTGACCAGTGATTCTGGATCGTGCACAAACAGACGTCATAAATTGCATCATAACTTGTATGTTTCATTTTTATATTCTTCCAATTTGTTTTTGTGTTATCACTTACTTATGATGTGCATTTGGTCTCCAAATGTTTCATCTATACAAAGTCATATATATACGATAACTTGCCTGGAGTTGAGCCAATCTTTGGTTTCCAACTCCAGGTGAGATTCATATTTTACTTCACTTATCCTATACTTACAAAATCTTTGGTTTCCAACTCCAGATTCTTTGTATTATATATACAAATATAATGCGTCTTGCAATATGCTGCGACAGGTTATGGGCCCCACTGTTGGCAAAATGACTTCTGATACCTTACAGTTTGCAAAGCTCAATGGAACCAATTATCATATCTGGTCAGACAATATGAAGTCCGCATTACAGTCTAAATGTCTCTGGGGTATCGTATCTGGCCGTGAGCTATGTCCTCCTCAACCTCCTGCAGACTGACGTCTACTTGTGCTGCTGAGGGACAACCTTCAGTTAGAATCTGAAAAGATGGTCAAGAACTCTTTGATGTACTTCAATCCAAAGAGTATCTTACCTAGGAACAGTCTTGCAAGAGGTATGAGCGATGGCTCAATAGAGACAATGCCATGATGGGTTTAATCTGTAACTCCATCAAATATATGCAGCGCAAAATCATTGTTGGCTTGAATAGCTCAAAATCAATGTGGGATCGTCTCCACACCACTTTTGTTGACCAGCAGAGTGGAATTAATGTCCACTATTATTATCAACAATTATATGCAAAACGTTGGGATGGACACTCACCCTTGACTGATCATCTTGGATTTTGTATGAGTATCCGTTGTCGCTTCATAGAGGCTGGCTACAATATCGATGACTTCACAATTTAAATGCAATGCTGCTCTCATTACCAAAGTTTCTGACCTGGGAAGTTGTCAAAAAGAATTTATTATTTTGTGGCACATCACTTACGCTCAAAATGGTCACAACTGAATTACTTTCAGTCTATGATCGTCTTACTCTCGAAGACATGGCTACAAATAAAACACTCGCTTTTGTGTCTAGGAGAGATCGCACCTTCAGTGGGAGTAAACGCAAAATCCAAGGCATGAAGAATCCTTTCAAACCTAAGCGTGAACCAAAACCAGGAGATACATGCTACAATTGCGGAGAGAAAGGTCATTGGCACCCTAAATGCCCAAAATTAAAGAAACCAAAATCCATAGGCAGCGCAAATCTCACCCTTTCCACATCTGAAACTGGTTTTCGTGAAGTTGGGAAACTCTTGATGGCTACCAATGCTGGCACACCTGATGGTCTCCTTCTTGACAGCACTGCCACATCCCACATGGTAGCTGATAAGACTTACTTCACAAGTTATCAAACCATTGATAATGAACATATCTCAGTTGGAGGTATGAATGAATTGTCCGTTGCTGGCAAGGGTACGATCGAAATTCAAACGTGCCTAAGTGATGGCATTAGTGATGTTCAATTACACGACGTACTGCATATCCCTACATTGGGTGCAAACCTTATTAGTCTTGGATCTATGCAACAGGCAGGAGCAACTATCAAGAGTCTGACTTATGGGATCTGTCTATTGTGGAACAATAAAGAGTTCTTGCATGCAAATCTGGTAGGGACTCACGGGACTCTTGATTTGATCGACGTTATGAAAATGGGCATTGACAACAACAGAGTTGCTTATATTGCGAGTAAACCCACAATGCGACTCTGGCATCGTCGCCTTGGACATATTAGTCCACACACCATCAAGACAATGATGGATCGTAACCTTGTAACAGGTATTAATATTAAATTCCCCCATGAATTTGACTGGCTTTGCAGCGGATGCGCTGAAGGCAAATCTGCACGTCCACCTCTGCCCAATGCTAGTCAAACTAAATATGACAAAAATGAACTTTTAGTCATTGATTTGACTGGGCCGATGAATGTACCTACATGGGATGGTAATCATTACGTGCTGGTCGTTGTTGAAGCAAGTAAACGCCTCCCTGTTGGATCACTCCTTCAAAATAAAGAAGAAGTATATGAAAAGGTCCGCAATATAGTTGCACAATTCGAACGTGAAGGAGGAAAACTAGTGAAAATCATCAGGACCAACAATGGAGATGAGTTTGTTAATGCCGCAATGCAAAAATTCTGTAACCAAAATGGCATTAAGCATCAAACTACAAATCCTTATTGTTCTCAGCAAAATGAGATAGCCGAACGCACCATAGCCATTCTAATGGAAATGGTTAGGAGCGTGCTTCACTCTGCCAAAATGGACTTACGTTATTGGGGCAAAGTGTTCATGTATGCAGTGCATATCCGCTCCATCACCCCCATGTCAGCTCTTCTTGGGAAAATTCCATATGCTGAATGGTACGGAAGGAAACCTGATGTATCTCATGTTTGTATTTTCGATTCATTGGGATGGGTACATGTACCAAAGGAAGTGCAACAAGGGAAGTTGCAATCGAGGGCTGTGCAAGTGCGGATGCTTGGATGGTGGAACAATGAAACAAAGGGATATAAACTTGAGGACCTTGAAAATGGGAAAATAACTGCTTTTAGGGATGTTGAATTTTACGAAAACAATACACCAAGTGAATTGGCTCGTTTAGAACCTGGTTTGACCAATTCGACCCCTGAAGAGATCAATGACTTCATTGACACTGCGCTCTATCCTGAGGAAACTCAAGTTAGCCAAGTATCAATTTCCAATCCGTCCTCTGAATCTGAAGTAGAAATGCAATTGGAAAGGTCAGACTCACATAACACTGACAATGATAGAGTTACTCCTACCAATGAACTCCAATATCCAAGTGCCTCACCAACTACCCCATCGCCACCTCCAGTAACTGATCTTCCTGTACCCTCAGCACCTCGAAAAACCACTAAATGGGAGAACTTACCCAAGAGAGCACCTTTGACATGAGTAAAACAAATTCCAATCAGGTATCAACAAAGTCAGGAATCTGATGAACAAGTCAGTCACATGGCATTTGTTGCAACTGCAGGTCCACATGTCAAAGATGCATTAAAGTCTCCTCAAGCCGAGGGTTGGTGACTCGCTATCAAATCTGAGTATAAATAACTAGTCGAGAAACATGTCTTTGAGGAGGTCGATGAGTTGCCAGCAAGTAAGAAAGCTGTGGGAAGTAAAGTGGTCCTAAAGGAGAAACTGGACAAAAATGGAAACCACACAAAATACAAAGCTCGGATTGTTGCGCAGGGTTTTTCCCAAGTCCCAAATATTGATTCTAATGACACTTTCTCCTCTGTGGCCAAGTTTATGACTCTCAGGGTATTCTTGACCTTGGCTGCGACTCTTGACTACGAGATCCGTCAAATTGATGTGATCAGCACTTACTTGGAAGGAAACTTGATGAGGAAATCTACATGAAAGCGCCTAAAAATGTAGGCAAGGCTAAGTATTGGAGGCTACTGAAGGCTATCTATGGTCTTAAACAGGCCAGGCGAAAATGGAAAGAAAAGATACATGACGTTCTCCTGAGCCTAGGCTTTAAATCCTCCCATGCTGCTATATCTTTTGTGACGAAGATAAAATTATCCTGATTGTCCTAGTCTATGTCGATAACATGGCAATTGCAGGTAAAGACTTTGTCAAAATAGTATCATTCAAAACGGATATGGACAAGCAATTCGATATCACCAATCTTGGCGAAATACATTATATTCTTGGTCTACAAATCAAACAGGACTGACCGAATCGTACGATTTATTTAAATCAATCCTTGTACATTGACTCCATTCTTGAATGATTCAGAATGAATTCTTGTCACCCCATACACACACCCTTACCCACAAATCACAATCTATCCCAACTTCAGTCTCCTGCTACCAACAAAGATCGTGAAGCCTATGCTAATTACGCTCAAGGGCTAAATTATTTGTCACTAGTCGGCTCATTGCTTTATGCGACTCAGACGCATCCGGATATTCAATTCTCTGTCAGTCTATTGGCACAATTCTCAAATAATCCTGGGATTCCGCACCTTGTTGGATGTAAGCGTGTCTTGCACTACTTAAAAGGAACTAAACATCATTCCTTGAAATTGGGGAGTCTTGAAAACAGCAAAATCTATCTGGTTGGTTGGAGCAATGCAAATTGGGCACAAGATCAATATGATCGAAGGTCTATTAGTGGCTGGTGCTACGACATAAATGGCAGCATGGTCTCCTGGTCTTCTAGAAAACAACTTGTGACTGCTACGTCCACTATCAAAGCAGAGTATATTGCATCCGCCAATGCCACTTGTGAAGCCATATGGCTTTGACACTTATACAAGGACCTAGACTTCAATCAAATTAATGCCACAATCATCCACTATCGCATTATCTAAAAACCCGGTTGGACATTCACAAGCCAAACATATTGACATACGCTTTCATTTCATTCAAGAACACATTGCATGTGGAAATATCAAGCTTCAATATGTCTCAACTCATGACATGATAGCCGATACTCTCACAAAAGCTCTACCTCAAGAAATCTTCAAAAAACATTGTATTAAACTTGGCATTGTACTTCCTCCATCACGGTCAAGTGGGAGTGTCGAGGAATGTGACCAGTGATTCTGGATCGTGCACAAACAGACGTCATAAATTGCATCATAACTTGTATGTTTCATTTTTATATTTGTCAGGGGACTTCCATTTGATTTCCATTCTTGGGCACATCCTACGCCACCCCCGGGATCCCCAGGACTTGCTCTAGACCCCCGGGACTCACCCTAGACCTCTGGGACTCGTTCTAGACCCCGGAGATCTCCGGAGGTCATTTCCTTTTTAGGAAATCCCCGGAACTTCACGTCCCTCCTGTTTGAACATTATCCAAGGTTAAGGTTAGCTCCAGTCACCTGTACAGTTGTTCCCATGCCTCCGCTGCCCGCTGATGCGCCGCACCAAGCAGTGGGGAATCCTTAGACTTGTTCTCTTTGGATTTCCCTCTGCTAGGTGATTAGTACCATTGTATCATTGATTACCCTGT
>JAGGAQ010006369.1:0-17556 GCA_017657225.1 Termitomyces sp. T69sscA
GTAAGCAGTGACAGTTGTGCGTGGGGAGGTGGGTGGGTAATACAAAATACACTGAGTCGCGATACTACGAGCGTTGAGATAAGAAGAAGTAAATAATATTCAAAAAACCCACCTAGGGAGCGAGCGTTGAGATTGGGGGCTCCCAAATGTCTCAACTGCTCCCTAGTAGGTGGGGCACGTGAGTCTCGCGACTTAGTGCACATTGGTCTCGTGAAAGTTCAACCAACTCGTCCCAGTGGCGCATTTTTGCGATAAGATTCGGCCGATCTGATCACCTCGGTGGTAGCCGGCTCGACTTTTTCTTCCGATGTTGCGATTATTCCCTGCACGCCCTCTTGTCCACCTCGTCAGAAAAATGGCCACCGCCAACACCCCAGACTATGCACGTATCCCCCTCACCGCACCCCGCCGCACTGACCCTGGCCCCAGAACAAGGTCCTCTACACCCCTCTCGCCCAGATCGACCCCGAGATCAAGAACATCATCGACAAGGAGACATGGCGGCAGTTTACCGGTCTCGAGCTCATCGCCTCCGAGGTACACTCTCTCCCACCCACATGCCCGAGTCTCACATCCCCCAGAACCTCACCAGCCAGGCCACCATGGAGGCCAACGGCTCCATCCTGACCAACAAGTACTCGGAGGGTCTCCCCAACGCCCGCTACTATGGCGGCAACGAGTACATTGACGAGCTCGAGACTCTCTGCCGCAAGCGTGCCCTCGCGGCGTTCAACCTCGACCCCGCAAAGTGGGGCGTCAACGTCCAGCCCTACTCGGGTAGCGTGAGTCTTTATCCACCCGAAAAATTCAATCGCTGACCATGTCGTACAGACAGCAAAGTATGCCGTCTGCCTCACACACTGACCTTGTCCTGACGAAAGCCCCAGCTTTGCCGCTCTCACGGCCCTCATCCAGCCCAACGACCGTCTCATGGGTCTCGGCCTCCCCGACGGTGGCCATCTCACCCACGGCTACTACGTACGTCTCCACACGCAGCCCGAACCCCTACTCATCCCCCATAGACCGCAAAGAAAAAGATGACCGCCTCCTCGATCTACTTCCAGTCCCTCCCCTACGCCATCACCCCCGACTCCAACCTCATCGACTACGACAACCTCGCCGCCCAGGCAAAAATCTTCAAGCCCCGTCTCATCATCTGCGGTGCCTCCGCCTACCCCCGCGACTGGGAGTACGCCAGGCTCAAGGCCATCACCGAAAAGGAGGGCGCGTACCTCATGGCCGACATTGCCCACACCAGCGGCCTCGTCGCCGCCGCCGAGCTCAACAACCCCTTTGACTACTGCGACGTCGTCACCACCACCACGTCAGTCTGCCCGTTCCTGGCTCTCCCTCTCACCCTCATCTCTGTCTCGCAGCCACAAGACCCTCCGCGGCCCCCGCGCCGGCCTCATCTTTTTCAGAAAAGACCTCGAATCCGCCAAGGACCTCGAGAAGCGCGTCAACGACGCCGTCTTCCCCGCCTGCCAGGGCGGCCCGCACAACAACGTGAGTCCCCCCGCAACCCCGTCTCCGCCCACTCACGCCCGCAGACCATCGCCGCCGTCGCCACCGCCCTCCTCCAAGTCGCGCAGCCCTCGTGGAAAGCCTACGCAAAGCAGGTCATCGCCAACGCCAGGACGCTCGGCGACGCCCTCGTCGCCCACGGCTACAAGCTCCAGACCAACGGCACCGACAACCACCTCGTCCTCTGGGACCTCCGCCCCCTCGGGCTCACCGGCAGCAAAGTCGAAAAGGTCTGCGATCTCATGGGCATCACCATCAACAGTACGTTTCCCGTTCCTTACTCTAGCTCGTCGCGCCTCACGCGACGCTAGAAAACGCCGTCTCGGGCGACGCATCGGCGCAGGTCCCCGGCGGCATCCGCCTCGGCACCTCGGCGCTCACCTCGCGCAACATGCGCGAGGAGGACATCAAGGTCGTCGCCGAGTTTTTGCACCGCGCCGTGCAGCTCTCGCTCCTCCTGCAAAAGGAGGCCGGCTCCAAGCTCCTCAAGGACTTTGTCCGCGTCGCGACGACGCAGGAGGAGGGCAAGACGGGCTTTGCGCAGGTCAGGCAGCTCCGCGACGAGGTGCGCGCGTTCGCGAGCCGGTGGCCGCTCCCTGGCGTCGACGTGTCGACGCTCACCAAGCCCGAGGGGTTCTTGGATCATTAGAGGGGTAGAGTGTCATGTTACTAAGATTCAACGTCCATCCTTTGGTTCGCATGTATCGCACGTAGATCACGGACATTCAACATGGTCCATCTTATTGTATTTTAGAGATTGAGGTAGCGATTCTCCTACTCTGCAGGAACGACCCGCCAGACGCGCGTCGTCCCATCGTCCCCTGTCGTAGCTAAAAGATCCGTGTGCCCCGCGCGCGGGCACCACGCCACAGAATTCACATCATACACACCATGCGCATCCTCCAGTCGAGCAACCAACCGATGCCGCGGGGGCCCAGTGCCGCCCTCAGGTTCCTTCAAAGCAATCAGCGCCGGTCAATCGCTCACAAACACACGCACCGCAAACTCCCAGACCTGCACGACGCCATCGCTCCCGGTGCTCGCGAGCCAGCCGAGACCGCCCCCGGCCCCGACGCCGCCGCCGCCGCCGCCGCCGCCGCCCCACGACACCGAGTACACACTGCGCGCGTGCCCGCCGAGCACCAGCACGCTCTCCCACCGCGTCTCGGCCTCGCGCCGCCACACGCGGACCGTGCGGTCGTCCGACGCGGACGCGAGGTACCGCCCGTCGGGCGAGAACGCGACGGCCCACACCGTGGACGTGTGCCCCGCGAGCGTCGCAAAGCAGAACCAGTCGTCCGCGGGGTCGTCGACGTAGAGCTTGATCGTGTCGTCGTACGACGCGGATGCCAGTATCTGCGCAGGTGTAGAGCAAAATCGACTCGAGACGGAAGACATACCTCCTCTGACGGGTGCCACGCGACGCATTTGACGTCTTGGCTGTGGTCCATCAGCACGGCCATGCACTCAAAGTCGGCGTCGGGGTGCACTGCGCAGCAGTCAGCGCACGCAGCGACACAACAGCGCGCCCACGCCCACGCTCACCTTCCCAGACCCACACGGTCTTATCGCGGCTGCAGCTAGCAAGCAGCGTCCCCGCGCTCGAATACGCCACACTCTTGCACTCCGTCTCGTGTCCCTCAAGCTGGCTCACGCACTCCCACTCCCCGTCGCCCTCCTGCTCCCATATCCCGATATTCGAGTCAAACGACCCCGTCGCGAGCGTCCTCCCCCCCGGCGCCCACGCAAGCGCGCGCACGGACTTGGCGTGCCCCGTCGCGAGCGTCGCGAGGTGGCTGAACGCGGGGGCCCCCTCGGCGTAGGCGTACACGCGCACGGTCTTGTCGGCGGAGCACGAGGCGAGCAGGGGCCGCGCGGGGTTCCACGCGGCGTGCCATGCGCGCTCGCTGTGCCCGGGCAGCGCGGCGACGGGCACGACGGTCAGAGGAAGCGCGGTCATGAAGGAGAAGAAACAGCAGATCGCGATAAGATCGCCGCCTGATCTTATCTCCGCCGAAAAAAGTTGTTGCGCTCGCCCATCATGCCGCTGCACGGCCTCCCCGCGTCGTCCGCGCCTCTGCAGCCCGCCCACTTTGACATCGAGCGCGCGGTCCGCCCGAACATCCTCGCGCTGCACCCCTACCGCTGCGCGCGCGACGACTACCAGCACGGCGTCCTCCTCGATGCCAACGAGAACGCGCTCGGGCACTCCATCGTCCCAGAGACACAGGACGACACCCTCGCCCTCCCGCTGCACCGCTACCCCGATCCCTCCCACCCGGGCATCAAGGCCCGCATAGCAGCCCTCCGCGGCCTCCCGGGGCCTCAGAACGTGTTCCTGGGCGTGGGATCCGACGAAGTCATCGATCTGCTGCAACGTGTCTGTGTCGCGCCGGGGAAGGAGAAGATCCTCATCACGCCTCCGACGTACGGGATGTACGCCGTGTGCGCGCAGGTCAACGACGTCGGCGTCGTCAAGGTGCCGCTGCAACTCTGCGGAGAGCACGGCGAGGGCGGAGAGAGGGGCAGGTTCAGCCTGCGAGTCGACGAGGTACGTGTCATCCCGCGATTGTGGCGCAACGCGCTGACCTCGGGCAGGTCAAGAAAGCCATCGACGCAGACCCGTCGATCCGCCTCATCCACCTCTGCTCGCCAGGAAACCCCACGGGCACACTCATCTCCCTCTCCGCCATCCGCTCCATCCTAGAATACCCCAGCTTCACCGGCGTCGTCGTCGTCGACGAAGCCTACATAGATTTCGCCGGCGCCCCAGACCACAGCGCCGTCTCCCTCATCTCCGAATTCGCCAACCTCGTCGTAATGCAAACGCTCTCCAAAGGCTTCGGCCTCGCCGCCATCCGGTACGTCTTCTCCTCCTCCCATCCACAGCACACCACACCAAAACCCACACACACACCAGCCTCGGCATCGCCCTCGCCCAACCGCCGCTCATCCAAGTCCTCACCAACACCAAGGCGCCCTACAACGTCTCCACGCCCACCGCCACGCTCGCACTCACCGCGCTCTCGCCCGCTTCCCTCGCGCTCACACAAACCAAGATCCAAACCCTCCTCGCCGGCCGCGCCGGCCTCCTCACCTCCCTCGCGGGCCTCGCAGACCTCGGCGTCGGGCCCGCGATCGGTGGCAACGACGCCAACTTTGTCGTCGTGCCGATTCTCAGCCGTTCGGGCGACGGAAGACCAGACAACAAACGTGCGTTGGCGGTCTACAAGTCGTTGGCCGAGGAGAAGGGTGTCGTGGTGCGGTATCGCGGAGGTGAAATGGGATGCGAGGGGGCGATCCGGATTACTGTTGGGAGTGAGGAGGAGAACGCTTTCCTGCTGCAGAAATTGAAGGAAGTATTGACTGTATTGTGAGGGATGCGAATAGATCTGCCCGTGTTTGGGTCCTTGAGTATCACTCGACAGTAGTTCATGTCCACCACTCCCAAATGTAAATGCATTCATGTACAAAACTCAGTCCTCTACATAATAACAGCACAATCAAGCCCTCTCAAAACTAATCCAAATCCTCAAGAGCCAGCGCACGCCTAAAGTCGCACATGAGCATCATACGACACATCCCCGTCTCGACTCACCTAAACATCACAATTGGTCTCACAGGCGTCGGCTGGGGTACAGGCTCCCGCGTTCCTGACTCGCGTTTCGCCTGCGCCTCCACCGTTTTCGTCTGAACATCCACCTTCGGCTCCCGCGCAACATTCGCATCACTCGCACTGTCTTCCCTCTTCCCCTGATCCTTGCTCACACCCCGTCTTTCCGCCTCGTCCCGATGAAACCTCGGCACAGCACGGACACCACCACGCGCCTCGTTCTTCGCATGATGTCTCCGAGTCGTCTCCGGAATGGCGGTGTCGGATTGCTGATGACCCGCGTGGCGCGCAACCACGGGTACAGACTCAGAGGAACGGGGAGCGTTGTGTACGGGGACCAAGACGCGCGGCGCGGCGTGAGCAGGCGAAGCAACGGTGTTCGTCACGGCAGGTCCAAGCGCGGCGACGGCACCATGTCCATCGTCGCGCTGCACGACGGATGTCGCAGAGTGGTGTACACGGCGCATGTGCTCCTTCTCGAACGGGGCGCGGCGCATCGTCTTGACGTGAACATTCCTGGATCACAGGGCGCGTAAGCCTACCGGGTCTGAGAAAAGCAAGACGGGGACGTACCGAGTCCCGACCGGGGCAGCCCAGGCCCCGGGGACAGTCCCGAAGACAAGAGAAATCAAAAGCAGAGCGTACGCGGTAGAGATCATGTTTGTAATTGTGGATCAGATAGCACAGCTGATGGAATGGACGATCAGAGACTTGGCGAGGGACTCTGGGGCAACCGGTGCCGGAGAGATTTGGAAGGGCAAAGGACGAAAGGGAGCACAGCTGGGGAAACACAGTGCAGAGGCATGGACTTTATACATCACGGATGGCCGGGGTTGATAGGGGAATGAAACGTTGATGGGGATTTACAAGCGATACACAACCGCCCAAGGCCATCAATGGAAGCTGATTGATGCACAAAGTGAGATGATGTCGTTTCGAATCTCTACATTATGATCGACTCAGCGTCTTGAGCCGATGGCACGGAAATTGCGGAAATTCTACGCGAGCCTTGCCGAAACCATGATACGCCCAAAGTCTTCTAGACTAACGGACTTGTCCGGCATGGTAGAGAACGCATCAAGCATCTCGATCATCTATACGGAGGGAAAGTGAGACAGACAAGACACAGTGTTGGATATACATACTTCGTCAGCCTTGATCTTTTCACCAAGAAGCTTTGCGACGCGCTGAATGTCTTTTATCATAATTCGTTGCTTCGGCACATCCTCCGGTGGCACATCAGGGAAGAACAGAGAGAAGGCTTCTAAGGTGGTCTCCTGCTGACGCTTGGTCAGTTTACGAGGGGTAGACGGATCCGGCGATGGAGACGGCGAGCTATATTTTGCAGCACGACCGCGAGTACGCCGACGAGAAGCAGAGAGCGTAGGTTCCTCGAGGTAGTCCTCGTCGTCGTCATCATTGATTGCCTCATCATCCTCGAGGTATTGATCGTCACTGGCGTCACTACCGGGTTCATTGTCATTGCCATTGTCGACTTGCTCGAGTAACACAGCACAGACGGCACGCCAGTCATCACGGCTCACCCAGCCCATTCTAGAGACCTGAGCATCGCTGGACGACGACGTCGTCCAACCCGACGCGGCGTTGCGAAACACAGCCAAGACCTGCTCGTCATCCGGAGGCAGGTCCAGTTTCTGCAAAGCGCGAGAAACGTCTTCGAGCGGAATTTGCGTGGCCTCAAAACCTCCCGCAGAGTCTGGAGCTATTTGATCAAAGGCTTCGTCAATGTCGCGTTGTACGGCGACGGGGAGAGCGTCAAAGACATTGGAGGCCATGTCACGGTCACAACGTCACACCGTGTCGTGTTTCTCCGTCATGATCGCTCGGGCGCTGCTCTTGCGCCAGCTGCGCCACGCGAACCGACTGTCAGTAAGCCTTCCAGCACGCTGCTATGCTCAAAAGGTGGCGTCTGCGCCACAGTCTCCCCAACCCAAAAAAGTCGATCTGTCGCCACAGCCCCCGCAACCTCAGAGCTGGCTGACGCGCAAAGTGAAGAGTTCTCCCCGAGCAAAGAAACTGTTCTTTATGATCACCAACTTACTCGGCTACGGCAGCCCCAAGCAACTTGCTGGTTTTCGTGCATTC
Organism: Termitomyces sp. T69sscA; assembly: GCA_017657225.1. NCBI lineage: Eukaryota > Fungi > Basidiomycota > Agaricomycetes > Agaricales > Lyophyllaceae > Termitomyces > Termitomyces sp. T69sscA. The sequence continues at coordinate 7,244 of JAGGAQ010006369.1, forward strand.
GTTCTCTACGAGCACGTCGTCGCCGTCACACCCGACGCAGATACTCAATTTTGGCAACAGGGTGCGTGCGATTCTCTCCGATTTCTCCACCTCTTCCCTGACTTCTTGCAGACTGTCGTCTCCCGCCAACTTTCCAGTCTTGGTTCACCGTCACAAATCTCCACATATGGATGCTCACTGTCCGTCTTCGTTCGTTACCAGAGGGCAAACACTACACCCAAGCCCTCATCGACCACTTCTTCATCGACGTCGAAGACCGTATTCGCGCTGTCCTCCAACCAAAATCAAAGCCCCCAAAGCCCTACACATTCGATTCCCCCTTTTACATCAATCCCAATGCTCCCAAGCCCGGCGACGCCAAAGACAGTCAAACCCGTTTGACACCTCTTTCACGTGCTCCAGACCGACTCGTCACGCGCCAAATGAAGATATTCAAAGAACAGTGGGCGGGTATGGGGCTTTCATTCGACCTTGGTCTCGTAAAAGGCGATATGGAGATGGCCGCTGCCGTCTGGCGTAACCTTCTCGGCGCACGCGGTGCCCAAGGCATCGCATTCCCCAACTCTACCTCAGACAAGACAGCCTTCCGTCGCTCTGTAAACCTCATCGGCGGCGAAGTCGTCAACGTTGCCAAAGTCGACATGGCGAAAGAGGAAAGACATGATGACGGCTCAGGTGTACACGATTTCGCACCGGAGGACGCAGATCTCTATCTAGAATATCCCCAGCTTATGCTCGACATCGTCAGCTATGTCCGCCGCGAGCTTGTCCGCTTAGAAAAGCTCAGTGATGAGCAGATAATGAACGGCCCTCTCGAACGTCTCAAGTTTGGGAAAGTGCGATCGTAATTGGTACAATTTAGACGTATCTCCTAATGTACAGTATACTTGGTAATCAACGATCCTAATGAGACCGTTGTCTCTTAGCACATCCCGACATACACCATATAATCAGGGTTCAACAGATGATGGCCAGAACTCGAACCGTCGTTGGTTATCATCTACGTCGTCTTGATCTTCATATGCACCGATTTTGCCCTCGTAAGTTGATCGTACCCTACCGCAACATCTCATAAGCGCCTCTTCCTCCAAGAGAGATTGACTTACCGAATTTACTCAGACTGACGCCTCTCCCACTATCCTTCACACCCGTCCATGCCAACGCAGGGTCCAAATAATCACACCTATTCAGAAACACCGTCCCCGTCTGAAGCCCGTCGGCCAGTCTCAGAAACGCCTCCTCGGACGCGGGGTTCTTTTCTGCGTTGGTCCAGATGCTCGCGGTAAGACCATACTTCGAGTCGTTCATAAGTTTGAGGGCTTCTTCATCAGAAGATACCTAATGTACGGTTAAAATGAACCGGTCACTGTTTTTAAAGTGCAAAGTTCACCTTCATGATTCCGACAATGGGCCCGAAGCTTTCCTCCTATCGCCGCAGATTTAACAAATTGGTATAATCATACAAATCTCACAAACCTTCATGACATCCATTGCTACAGAGAAATGAATCGGTGCCCCACCCGCCCATGAAAATAAACGTACAATGATCCACGTCAACAAGAACCTGCGGCGCCACATAGGTTGTTCCCCTACATCCTCAAAATACGTGCATCAGAACACGACCATCGATCACTTACTGCCTCGCAATAGGGAAAAGTTCCTCTGGCACGAGCGTCCTGGCTCCCGCCGCAACTACCAGCATCATCAGCGAGATTGCACAGAAATGAGGTGACCACGAAGACCCATACCCGCATCCTCAACCTGCTTCCGTATTCTTTCCGCGCTAACCAAACTGACGACAGGACCGAGGTTCGTTGAAGGATCCGTAGGGTCTCCAAGTTTGTAGGTCTAATCCATTCATTTTTGCATCGAATGATCAGACGATAATCGCACTCACCTTGGTGATCTCCACGAAACGCTTGACGAATGCGTCATACAGGTTTTCGTGGACGTATATGCGCTATAATTGTAAGTCAATCCTCAGCACTCAGCTGTCACCGATAAAAATCGATAGTACTTCGATTGCACAGCAACTCTGCCCCGAATTGAAGAACGCGCCTCCCCACTCACAGATTAGTCCAAACGTCACACAAGACATTCAAGCGCTTTGACATACCATCCACGAGCTCACCGACCGTATACCCCAGATCCGCATCTTCTCTGACGTATGCTGGGTCCTTTCCACCAAGCTAACATCTTATGAGTTCCGCTCACTTACCAGAGACAAGCTCGCTTACCTCAAGTCCTACCCCTTTGAACCCAGTCCCTTCCGCGGCCGCCTTTCCCACCTCTCGTCCACCCTTCACACTTCCCGTGAAACTGACAAAATCTACCCCAGGACTCCGCACTACGTACTCCGCAAGCTCCAGGGATAAATGTGTTACCTGCACCACATCCTTCGGTAAGCCCGCCTTGATTAGCGCATCTACAAAACGTTCAGCCGTGATGGGAGTTTGGGGCGACGGTTTGAGCAGGACGGTGTTGCCTGCGATGATAGCGGGGAGGACGGAGTTGATCGACGTTAGATATGGGAAGCTAGGCAAATGAAATTGGAGAGATCACGCCGGGACAGGAAAGGTAAACGCACTTCCACGGCGCGATGACGAACACGACACCAAGCGGCACGCGCTTGATGAATCTCCTGAATCCAGGTTTATCTGTATCCGTGAGTTGTACATCCGCAAGTTGACTCTCCGCAATGGAAAGCATGTACTCTGCGCGCTCAACGAAGCCACGAACTTCGCCTGCGCCCTGTGATACAGGTCTGGAGCAAGAAACAATGAGAGCAGGAGCACGGCATGATAATACATACACACCTGCCCATCTGGAGCGTTAGATCCAGCGGGATCTCATCTTTCATCGCTTTGAATTCTTCCTGAATAGTCCATTGGCACAAGGAAACAAAATCAAGACAGCACGCGTACGATAAACTTGCGTCCAACAGCGATCCTCTCAGTGAGTGGTACGTGAGCCCATTTCTTCTGCGCCTTGACGGCGTTACTGATTATCCCGTCAAGCTCGTCGTGGGTGGGGTACGTTCTCTGAACGTATGGCTGCTGGTTATGAGGAGTGATCGTAGTCTGTATCTCTGGCATGGTGGTTTCTGCGAGGAAAGACGATCTAATCTTATCTCGATCGGCTCGTGAAAAACCTGCGGCCCGGGTGAAGGAGTAGGGATGGGAAAGAGATGATTGGTTTGCGGCAAGAGGAACCACGCGAAGGTCTCCGTGCGCAGAAGCAGCTGCGGTGGGTGACGAAAGAAAACCCAGATGGGAGGTTTCTCTCAATTACTATTTCAACTGCAGATACTTAGCGCCAAATATACGTGAGAACAGGGTGGGAGGGTGTTTTTCGGGAAGAAAAGAATAATATGGGTGCGCAGATGAGGACGAGCACTGAGTACTGTCTCATCGATCATCCCGAGGCGGCAGTCCATAAAAGGCGCGAGCCTTATCTCACGCTGGGCTAGCCGGCACGCACGGTAGCTTCAGCATCGCGGACAGGTATGTCATTGATCTGAAAACATTTCAACAAGTTCATGGCCTTGAGACTTGCAAAAATGAAATATGGTTAAATACATCGGACTACAGAAGCCTGTGTAACTCAAGATTACCGGCAAAATCGGAAACGATTGAAGTATAAAAGTCATTCAAAGGAGAAGTGTTGGAAGAGGCCTCAATTTTATGATGTCTGGACTTATGATTGTTCCTAAGATGATGCCCCTGCGAAGAAGTTGCCAGATCATGTACAACTTGAAACTGGACTTCCCATCCAAGTTCATCAACGTCGGTCCTTCGGTCCTACCCTAACGCATTCCTTAGTCGTTGAATCAAATCTACAATCTTCTCATCTCTTTCAACGAGACCTGAGAGTAAGCCGACGCGGGTATCTTCGTGCTTCTTCATTGTCTCCCGCTCCTCTTTCATTTCTAGATTACGTTTCAAATCCTTTTCCCGTACTGCAGTTTGTAGCTCGGATACTTTGTTCTGAAGATCCAATATCCGTATACTTGCTGCTAGCGAGATTTTCTCTCTGGCGGTAGTAGTCGGAGGAGCTTTAGGCACAACGAAGGATGCACATATTTCTGGCGTAGGTAAGTCATTAACCCTCTTCTGATACTTTTGTATGAGGATAGTTGCAGCGGCTTCGAGTGTTGGACAGATAATCATCCTTGAGCCGCTTGAAAAGAATTCATGATAGCCGTGAGACATACCACGAGAATCCTGCCATTGTGGGCACCTTCCATGGGTATTTTCATCGCTCCGACGATTTCAGGTGGGCTGGTGATCATGGCGGCTGATATGCCACTGATATTATCCATCGTCTGCAGAATCTTTCTGTAAGCTTCGTATGTACATAGTAAGCCATCAAGTGGGGGCTGAAGGTCTGACATCTCGCTTAAGTAGGGGACACCTGGGACCGCATCCTCGGTCAGAATGAGGACACCATCTGGGAAGCGATCGAAGGAACGTGCACCGACGATATTGGAAGCCTCTAAATGGATATTGGCCCTATAATACCTGGAAATTTCGGTGATTTTCTGCCCCGTTCTTCAGTTTCTGGTCGTATAAAATAATGAGTTAACTTGGACGTACCACATGACAATTCAAATTCCTTGTTAACAACCATTGGAGCAGTTCTCGATTTCGCATTCCGGACGTGTACTTTTCGAATACTTGACGTGCGAAATTCGATGCGCACAGTCCACAAGAAGCAGTACCTCGGTTGTCACCGAATTGGTCTTAGGTTGTACCTGTGTGTGAAACAATTGAAATGGGAGGAATTGCCCGGGCACTGTGTCCTGGCCATTCCTCGTAACGAGGGGGGAGGAAGTTATCGATGATGTTGTTGATGAATCTGACATCTGGATTTGTCCTGAATACGGGGTATGATCCCTGCCAACGATCAGAGCACTCGTGCTTGGAGAAATCTTCCGAGCTGAGGTCAAAGTTGCCCATATCGAACGGTGTTGTAGCTGAGGACGTCTTTCACTGTTGTGATGATCTCAATCCCCTCTCTTGCTGTATTTATTATGACAATTTTCTTGTACTGACGTTCGTTTGTAGTATTTTTGTCCCTTCCACGGGAACGAGTAACGTTTTTGTGACTTGTTCCAGCTGTTGTTATTAGAAAATAAAAAACGATCGCTCTGTGGGCGACAATGAATGGTACCAAAGTATTGTCCCAGTCTGGAATTGTTTTTCTTGACGTAGAAACATCGTGGCATTTGTATCGCAAGCATAAACGCTCGACAAAAAGTTAAGAAAGCTTTCCTGGTATTGATACCTTACTGTTCAAGCCGATAACACTTGTTTATTTGTGATCTGAGCGGCAATACGTCACGTTCGCTTTGATCAAGCAAGTCAACTGCCGTAAGTAAGTACACAAGTGCTGATACCTGAGTTTGTTTCTTCGTGAGGAGCCTTATTGAAGGAATGTTGGACGAATGTCAGCTTTTCTGATAAGGGACTGACGCGATGAGCATTTCTTTTGGTTCTCCAGATTTCGGAAACGAAAATACATTGAATTTCCCTTGGTATTGGAGCGTTTGACATTGACGCAACGCAGGACAAAAGTTCAAATGAGCGAAAACAGACTCCAGAGCTGGCTCAAAGTCGCTGCTCGTGTGAATATTTCGGTCCCACCCGACTACGCATCAAATATATGGTAATGCATTAAGAAAAGGCTGTTGGAGTCACAGGCAATTATTGCATAAGGGTCCATGCGTAATAATACATGGTTTTACCAGGACTGGACTGAAAATCGATGTTAAAGCTGCGGAGTTGCCATCTTCGCATGTTTCCGAAGTGTGACGTGGCACCCACCCCGTGTTTCATTAGTATTTGTCATTTTTTCACCACACCCAGGGCTTCGTTTCGAACGAAGTTCACATTAGCCACTTCTGATAGTGAAATATCCAACAGAGGCAAGGACTGTCTTACATCCAAGGGAGAAAATTTGTTCTTGAGTACATTGATGACAGTTTTAACTGAAGTAAACGCTTACTGAGGATGGGTGCTTAGCAGGGTCGTGAGCCTGAGGATAGGTTGAAATATCTTGTGTTTTGAAGGAAATCCTGAGGCAGGAGCTACTCAAACAAATTTACACTTCAGAAAGTAATGGTACCCCGAGGAAAGAGTATGTAAAATAGCAAATCCAGTTCATTTGAGCAAATCTAACTTAAGCTTTCTTTTGATGCAGATAGCCAAACCATGCAGAAGCAAGAGCCGCATGAGGATATGGGAACTTTGGAGCTTGTGCCACTGTTTCACAGAAGGTTTGAACTTCCCAAGAAACAAAATCTTCATATCATTAAATCAATGAACTCACAATCAGTTTTTCTAGTAACAAGAGTCATATGTTGAAGCACCAATACCACCCATCTGTTGCTCCTAGGATTAGCCGTCTTCACAACAGTCGTTCTCTGGCGCCTCTCCCATTATACTCAGTGTTTGAGCCGAAGATCACTACTTCCTTCTTAACTCCTCTCCGTGCGGAGGGACTGATCAGTCACTGGGCGCGTTATGTTCATCAAATACTTCATAACAATGGTTATACAGGAACTTATTCTGTTTATTCTGCCTTTGATCCTGCTACAATTGATCTTCGACATCCACAGGAGGAAGTACACATTCTTCTTGATGCTGAAATCTCGAATGAACTGTGTAGTTCATTACAAGATATATTTCCATTGGCAACAGCTGTGGTTACTCCTGCAGGAGCCACAGCATATCTTGCAGAATTGGCTGGTAGTTTTGCTGCAGCCTCTGGTGAGGTTTTCAATGAAGATACCAATGAAGACAGTGGCAACCAGGAGGGACAACTTGAAGAAAGTGGTTTGTATAATGTGAATCAGTGTAATGGAAATGAAAGTAGAGATGGAGGCAATGGTGCAAGTGATGATAATAGTGGACACAATGGAGGAAATGATGATCACAATGGAGAGGAGAGTGGAGATAAACATCAAGGTGATGAAAGTAGCAGAGGAAAAGGTTGCAAAGGTCAAGGTGAAGCTGAAGGTGATGAAGGTCAAGGTCAAGGTGGAGGTCAAAGCAGTAGTAGGCATGGTGGATTTGTTCGAATCCCATTCACCTCGACCATTACCAGCACAGATAGAAAGGAGGAGTTTAGTATCACTTGTAATATTGAGGCTGTGGTGAGCCCTTATTCCTTTGAATCTGTTTCCTAACACAAACCCATCGAGCTTAAGATAAATAAGGAAGGAGTCCCACATTGGGAGGATGGTCCATCTCTGGATGTCAAGCTTAACAGGCTTCACATAACATCAAGGTCAAACAATTACACTCTGAGCCTTTGCCAGGTCAGAATTCAGGCTTCTTTATGTCCCTCAAGTAATGCCAACTGGTCACCTGTGGTTGTACATGCAGTGGAATCAACTAAAATTCATAAAGAACAGAGTAAAGCTGGAGATTTGTCCTTGACCATATCCTCGAACCCCAATTTACATTTGGGTTTCAAGTCTGGTGCCATCACAGGCACAGAACTTACACAACAGCCTTGGGAAATCACATCATTTCCGCTATATAACGAGTTACCTGAGCAAGGCAGTGGAGGTATACTGTGGAAGTATGTTCGGAATTTAACTGGCGCATTTCCCCCTGTAACGGCTGAGAACTTTGTGGAGCGGCCATCTTTGTTGCTTGGACTTGATGATGGACCTTCTTTGTCCTTCCCTGTGCTCAAGATCGAAGTGGTCATTTTTTGGTCATTTAAACCTCCCTTGGCAAAGAAATGGTCAAAGAAAGGACACAAAGATCCCCTAGCACCCCTATCACTTCCTGCACACCTTAACTTCATTCATCATACCTCAGTAGAAGTGGATCTACGGTTACTTGGGAGCAGCATGGTAAAAGCATTAGATGGGAATGTTCATAACCAAATTCCAGAGACCTTTGCCAATGGAACCTTCAAGGAATTTTCTCCACATAAACTGCGTATTTCCTACAAATCCCGGGATTCAAACCTCAAAATCAGTATCAAGCAAGCAGTGGAAGGGAGAGTCAACAAACTGACAGAAGGAGAACGTTCAGGTGAGCTTGATAACACATTAGTGAGAATGATTCACAATATAGTAACTTTGAAGATGGGACTCCGCTTTCAATGCAGAGCACCCCAATCTATCCTACCCCTGGACCTACTCCGCCCTTGAATGGAGATGATTCTATAACCAAGAAGTTTAACGATATGATAACAAGTATGAAGAACTGGTGGGGAGATGATAAGTAAAAATATATGTAACTTCAGTCTAGTGTAAGATGCGAATATGGGAAATTATCTAGCTGAATCACAGCTAGAAGGCTTGGAATGTAGTAAATAGCCTGTGTTACGAAGCAGTGGTCTATGCCAGAAGTTGTGATTCATGTCAGACCGTGTGATGTAGAATCTGAGGGACAACAAAGGAAGAACAAGATGTACAACAAGATGGCGAGATAACATTTCAACGTTGGTGGGAGGCGCCAAGTGAAATTCATTTGGATACCATCATCTAGATATGCAATGTTGAGCGATATGTTGACCTTGTCTAGTATGCTGTAGCATGTCCTATCATATCCTTGAACCCTCAAATTCTTGTTACCAAGAACGGCCGTCAGTCACATTCATGAGCAGTATCTCTTCTTGAAGTCCTCGGGGACCTGTGCCGGCACTAGGAGCAGGGTACTACTGTTCTTTGTGATTTGGAGGGGACAACAGATGTTGACAATAGGGAAAAAAAGGTGGGAAATACAGTCAGACAGACGACGTGGTTAGAACCGTGAGTACTTTCCTTTTCAAAGACAGTGCAGAAGATGACATTGGAATACGGAAAGAGGACAGAAATTCTAGTACCTAGCACGAGCAGTTAGTTTTGTTGAGAGTGTTCTTTTGCATGATGGCACATCAAGAAGAGGAACATTACTTTGCTTGTTTTCATCAGCGTCCTCGGACTTCCACGAGCACTGTATCCTTCCTGTCAAGGAACACATTTCACTGAACCATAACGAGACAGCTTCTGAACGAGAGCTGTATATAGCGTGGTAAGAACGATGAAGCACAGAAGTAGTGAAGGTCGAGGATGACACACTATGACATGGTGACATGTAAATCTAGTTGCGAGCACCAAGCGTGAAGGCTGGTACAAACACTGATTTAGTTTACCTCCGGACATGGATTGTTTGGTAGCTTTGCAGATGAGACTGTACTGTACCATCAACCTTTCCGTTCTCATAATTTCGCAGACTTTCTTGTTCCTTCCAGGGCCAAACGAGAAGGGATCATGGGACATCCTCTCTGAAAGAATGCAATAGCCGCCGAAGAGTTCGTTTCTGTCGGTCTTGGTTCCATCCTAATGTCGATCGTTTGTATAAGGCTTGAAGAGTGCCGTTTGTGCATTCACTGCGGGCGCTCGACGAAGAGATAACGTATGGTCAAATATACGTGATCCTGATCAGTACTGCTTACGGCGCTGCCAAAGGCTCGCTTGACTCGTCCTTTATGAGCGGTAAGCATTGACGATAAGCTTCGCGTAGTTATACATGAGAGGTTCGGCTAACGTTCTTTACAAGCAAGCCTCACGATGAAAGCCGCTTACACCAGTCGCGCGCCGATTCTTCTGTGTCAAACTCGAATGCGTCGACAAGATCCCGAGAACGAACGTTCAGCTCTATGCGATGAGTTGCCGCCCACCCTTATTCAGGTCGAATATCATTGTTCAACCTTGTTCACGTTGATTGTTAGGTTGAATTCAAATGACCTATTGTTTCGGTTGCCAACCAACCAGCCAATTCAACCTTATATTAGTTATTTCTCAACCTTTTGAAACAACCTGAGCCTTTGGTTGACCATCAACCTGCAGAATCGACCAATTTAACTGTTGAATCTCAACTGAATAGCAGAAATACTATTTTTGACTGGATTACTGCACACAACACATGTAGGAATGACTTCTAAACATCCTCGTCACAGTCCTGTACTCGATTTACCTCAGCTTCTGATGGTTGCGCCAATGCACGTGCAAGAGAGCCACTCCTGTCGATAATACCCCATGTATTTGGCTCTTGATCCTTGACACGCCCGACTAAGCATTGAATTGAAGTGATGTCAATGACATCCATCTTTCCTACCCGTGAATAGAAGTGGATGTCAAGGCCTGACAGCTCTGTGTCATTGTTTAGCATGCATGACCGAATTGCTGCCAAAATGTTAGAGGCTAATGGGTGACCACCGTAAGTGCCGACGACGTAACGGCCAAGGGTCAATATATTTCTTTATTAAGTGTCATACCGCAGCCCTTAACGGACTGCTCATATATATAT
>JAGGAQ010006370.1:0-17503 GCA_017657225.1 Termitomyces sp. T69sscA
AGCTAAGGCAAAGGCAGGGTGATGACTGTTTTAATTTCAATATTGATTCTTCCATTGCACAGAAGGCAGTTCCAGTTTGACTAGCTTTTGCTATGACTATCTTACATGGACAACTTTACATAGCCCTCACATCAGGAAGTAGGATTAAAGTAATTTTGTTACCAGACAATACAAATAGAACAACTGCCAATATTGTCTATCAAGAGATTTTAAATAGTTTACAATTGTAGTTTATGAAAGTTTGATTATATTCCATACTTGATAGAAATATACAAGTACACATTGTTACTTGATGGGATTTAGAGCCATAACCAAATGAAGTGAAGTTATGGTGGAGCCTTGAATCACTCTGTGAGATTTGGAGCCATAACTGAACAAAGTGAGGTTATGGCAGAGCCTTAGTTACTCAGTGGGATTTGAAGCTATATCTCACAAAGTGAGGTATAGCGGAGGCTGAGTGGCAGGGGGTTTGGGGGCAAAGCCCCCAACAAGATACAAGGCCTGTGCTGAAGGCACAGGTCATAGCTCGTAAGAATAGTATAAAGCATGGGAGGATGGCAAATTGGTCAGCAAATTAGCTAATAAATGGGCTTTTCTGAGTTGAAAAAAGTTGCTCCATTCTAATGCAAGCTGCCTTTTAAGTTTTGAACTCAGTTTAGAAAAGCTCAGACACTCAGATTTGTACTGTGCCTGTTTGGAATACTGTTCAGGCTATTCTTTGAGCTATTCTTAGACAGTTTTGGACACTGTCTGTTGTGGTACTGTGCCTGATTGAAATACTTTTCAGGCTATTCTTTGTTGTTTTCTATTGAGGCCAGACTTAAGCCTTGAGTCCCTTGAAGTGAAATTGAAGCAGGATCTGAGCTTTGAGTCCTCCAACCAAGGCCTTAGTTGAATAAAGTGATGGGGCTGGATTCAGGCCTTGAGTTCTTCAACCAAAGCATTAACCAAACAAAGTAAGGCTGGGGCTGGATTGCTTGGAGTTTGCCAACCATAGCCTTAGCAAAAAAACAAGGTTGAGACTGGATTCAAGCTTTGAATTAGTCAACTGAAATTATATAATCTTTTCTGTACTTTTATTTCAAGTTTTCAGTTGTTGAGGCTAAATCGAAACTTGAATCCCTCTACCAAGGCCTTGACTGAATAAAGTGAAATTCAGGCTGGATCTGAGCCTGAGCCCTTCAACTGAGGCTTTAACCAAGCAAAGTCAAGCCTTGAGTTGGTCAAACAAGGCCTTAACTGAAGTTCAGCCTTGAGTTAATCAATTGTTGGGTCATTGAAGTCTGTGAATTGTATATGTTGTAGATTCAGAATTGTTCATGTTGGATATATCAAGTTAGCTTTATGCAGGCAATTCATGCTTGAAGTTGGCCTAACAAGGATTTAACTGCATGAAGTGAAATTAGAGCTGAAATGAAACATTGAGTTAGTTTGCTATTGAGTTAACTGAATGAAGTGACATTGAGGCTGGATCTGAGCTTTGAGTCCTCTAATTGAAGGAGGCTGGATTCAAGCCTTGAGTCCCTCCAACTGAGGCCTTAACTGAACAAAGTGAAGTTGAGGCTGGATCCAAGCCCTGAGTTCCTCCAACCAAGGCATTAACTGAACAAAGTGAGGTTGAGGCTGGATCTAAGCCTTGAATCTCCTAACCAAGGCCTTAACCAAACAAAGTGAAGTTGAGGCTGGTTTCAAGCCTTGAGTCCCCCAACCAAGGCCTTAACTGAGCGAAGCAAGGTTGAGGCTGGATTTAAGCCTGGAGTTGGCCAACTGAGGTCCTAACCAAGCGAAGCAAGGTTGGTGTCAGGTTCTGCTGACCACGGAGGCTCAGTCCACTGGGCAAATATCTTACGTAGTGCGCACAGTGTCCACAGATGCAGCATACTGGTAAGAGCGTGAGGCATAGGAAACCAAAGCAGGGCTGAGAGTGCGAGCAAGGGGTCACTGGTAGCACCAGGCTAGAGGGTGAGTGCTGGGAAGGGGTGGGACAAGTGCCAGGGTTAGGCGCAAGTCCTGAGGATGCAAGAGAATGGAACGAGCAAGCGCTGGTGCATGAGCAAGTCTGGGGATGAACGAGTAAAGAGCTTGGGTGAGTGCAGGGACTTAGCAAGTCCTGGGGATGGAAGCAAGAGGTGCAGAGATCAAACAAGCCAAAAGAGGAAAGAGTCAAGATAAGATGAGGAGAAGTGGAAACAGAATGAGTTGAGACTTTAGGCAGGAGACAAAAGAGACAAGGAGAACTTAGAGGTTGAAAGTAAGAGAGAGAGTAGAGCAGAGGTGGAATTAGAGTAGGAGACAAGTAGAGACAACAAACAGGAGGAGATACGAGACGAGTACAATATAAAATGAAACAGAGTCAAAAAACAAAGACTGAAATGCGTGAGACTATGAGACAGAGACAAAACACAAAAAAACAATACAAGAAGTACAGCAATATCAAGACTAGAGTACTACTGACTACTCTACAACTTATATACTGAGTGGTAGGTAAGCCCCAGGGCTCAGGCCCAGGTCCTGGTGGTGAGTTGCGGTGCTGGAGCTTGGAGTGAGACCTGAGGATTGTGCAAGGCAGCAGTGGGGGTTGAAACATGTTGCACGGCATGGGAGGTCTTGCTCTGGAAGTGCAGAGACATGTAGTGGCAAGGTGGTGAGGAGGTGAGCAGAAGCAGGGCACAGCATGCGGAGGTCAGGTTGGCGGTGATGCATGATTTTGATGCGTGATGGAGGTCTTAGCATGGGCTGGAGGAGCGCCAGGTGCTGCCAGCACCAGCACTGATGTGGCAGCTGTGGTTGAAGAAGTGTTGGGGATAGCCGGGGCCAGTGCTAATGTGGTGGTCATGGGCAGTGTAATAACCGAGGCCAGTGCTGATGTGGCAGTCACAGTGGTGATGGCTGGGGGATGCCGGTAGTGGCGGTGGCTGGTGGCAGTGACGGGCAGTGATGGCTGGGGTTTGCCAAGGTAGTTTGCCAGGTAGCGCTCCAGGCCCAGGACGGTCGTGGGGGTGATTTTGAGGAGGTTGGAATCCCAGGGCTGGGCCTAAGTCCCAGAGGTTGGTAGCAGGTTGTGACATCACCCCTCCTTCAGCGTTGAGACCCTCAAGATGCATGAAGTTGTGGGTGGCTGTGCTGCTTCTGGCATCAAAGTTGAAGTCTGGCGGCCATCAAGAAGTCTTGTATGCAGATAAAAGAAAAAAAAACTTGCTAATTTTTTTCCAACCACTCTTCCTTCATGTCCTCCTCTTTGTCATTGTCCCCTACTCCTCCTCCATCCAATGAGAGTAATATTGGTGCCTGGGTGGCCTACAGGGAGTGCCAGGCCTCATTTGAGCATTGCCAGGATCGCTGGCAGGCTGAGGCAAAGCGTCGTGAATTTTCTGTTGTCCTGGTGCCCACACATATTGAAGCAGCGTGTTGCAGGCATGTTGTCTTTGGCGGCAGGGCCCTCTCTGTCAGGTTCTGCTGACCACGGGGGCTCAGTCTACTGGGCAAACCACCTTACAGTTAAGCACCATGTACACAAACACAGGGCACTGGGAGGAGCGTGAGGCGTAGGAGGCCAAAGCGGGGCGGGGGGTGGTGTGTGGAAGAGTGCTGGTAGCGCCGGTGGGTGAGACAAGTGCCGGGGAGGGTGAAGGACGAGTGCCGGGGGTTGGCACGAGTCCTGGAGGTGCGAGAGAACGAGACGAGCGAGTGCTGGTGAGTGAGCGAGTCCCGGGGATCAAGAGAAAATCAGACATGGGAACTTAGTGAGTCCCGGGAATGGAAACAGAACCAGGGAAGTTGGATGACCAAAAGAGGGAAGAGTCGAGATAAGATAATGGAAGATGGAAATGATTAAGTCAAGAGAGGAGCCGGGAACGGAGAGTCGAGAGAACTTAGAATAGAGAAGAGAAAGGAGAACAACAAGATTAGATTAGGAGTACAAGATGAGTGGAGACGAGGTAGAGAGGTGAAACGAGACAAGTACAATGAGAAAAAGAAGCAAGTAAGAGTATCGAGACCGGGACATGCGAGAGACAAAACAGAGACAAAAACACAACAGACAGGACGGATTACGGTAATATCAAGACTAGAGTACCTACTTACTACTCTGTGCCTTATATACTACGTAGTACATATGGCCCGGGGATCAGGCCTGGGTTCCAGCAGCGGGTCGCGGCGCTGGGGCTTGGGATGAGATCCGGGGGCCATGCGGGACGGGGGGAGGTTAAGACATGTTGCGCAGCGTGGAGGTCTCGCACTGGGAATGCAGAGACACATGGTGGTGGTGTGGTGAGAAGGGAGCGGGAGCGGGGCATGGCGTGTGGAGGTTGGTGGCAGTGATGCATGATTATGATGCGTGATGAGGGTCTCGGCATGGGTCGGGGGTGATGGGTGGTGCCAGCGCTGATGTGATGTGATAGCCAAGACCTGGCACTGATGTGGCGGTCACGGCAGTGATGGCCGGGGGGTGCCGCAAGTGGCGGTGGTGGTGGCTGTGGCGTTGACAAGCAGTGATGGCCGGTGATGGCTGGGGGAGTTGGCCAGGTAGCGGTCCAGGCCTGGGGCGGTTGTGGGGGTGGTTTTGGGAGTGCTGGAGTCCCGGGGCCGGGGCTGAGTCCCGGGGGTTGGTAGCGGGTCGTGACACTCTCATGTGCTCCTAGAGGTTGTTGTGCAGCGTTGGCCCACTCATTCAGCCCTGGTGTTGCTGGTTTGTCCTTTGCGGCCTTCCTTGGCCCCAGGGGTGTTCCACCCAGTGCTGGTGGCTTATCGGGTGGCAAAGGCTGACATGACCTCTGACCATTTTGCAGTGGCGGTGGGTTGTCCCCAGGGCCCTCCAATGCAAGCATGGTGTTGGACACATGGTCTGGTGAGTGTCTGTTTCTTACCCATGAATCATTCTCACTGCCTTGTCTGTGTGTGTTCTGTGCTCATTGGGGGACCCTGTGTGAATTCAAGGTGCCAGTGACCAGGAGCCACCAAGACTCGTTGGTGTGCCTCTTATGCCATTCCAAGCATGAGAGGTGCTTGGTATTGTAGTTGTGGCAGGCAATGCGCATGGCAGTGGAGCAAGGTTAGTCATTGGCGTGGGTCCTGAAGCAGATGGATGGTGGGGCAAAGTTGCGGTCGATGGGGGCATTGATGGGTAGTAGGCAGTTTTTGCGTTCTAGAGAGAGCAGGGAGAACTGGTCTGATTTGGGGGAGGATACCAGTGGAAGCAAGGAGGAGGAGTTAGCCCTGGCCCCTGTGATCAGGGTAGGCTTGGTGGGACTGGGACATGGTGCTGGCGGTGATGAGGGAATGTGAGGTGGAGTTGGTGGCTCTGTGGGTGCATGTGGTGGAGTTGGAGTCAAGGGTGGTGAGTGTGGTGCCAGAGAAGGGGAGGCAGTGAGGCTAGCATGGGTGGCAGAGTAGGAGGCGGTTCAGTGGAGGGATTGGGCACTGATGGAAGTGGCGGCTAGCCAGGAGGGAGTTCTGCATAAGTGACCACTCTTTTCTTACCCTCTTAGCCAATCATCAGTGTAGGGTGGGTCTGGGAGCACTGGTTGCTCCTCGACGGTGCATCAGCAGCTCAGGCATCGCTCCAAGACAGCATTGCGCAGATGTCTTTTGTCTTATCTGCAGAGCTGGACCATGGCCTGGCCCAGCTGGAACTGTTGCTGGCGGGGCACCGGTGGCAGAATGCCATTGCCCCAAGATTGTGGACGGATGTAGTGGTGGATGTGGAGGAGTTGTTGCCATTGCAGGAGGACCATTTGGTGTTGTTGGTGACCCAGATGGAGATGGCGATGGTGATTGGGAGGCTAGTAGCAGGGGGAAGTGAGGTGGCAGAGGGCGGCAAAGGGGCCCATTAGCTGCTGAACTCTGTGCCATCCTGGTTTCCCCCTTTTTTGAACTTTCTGTATAATTGTAACCATAGTCTGTACATAATATATTGTTGTTATGCCTGGGGTTCTTTTGTGAAGTTGTGAGAATTGGAATAAGGGAGTATATAAGGAAACACATAGAGGTCTGGGTGGGAGTTGAATCCCTAGTGAAACTAGAGGTAGGGTTACACCCACTAATGCCGTCTATGAATGCTAGTCCAGGTGCTGCCAGTGGAAGTCCCAGAGCTTGGCAGGAGCGCTGGTGAGGTTTTTCCAGAGTTTCCAGGTGTCGTCCTTGGGCCCATAGCCTTTTCAGCAGACAAGGTAGTGTAGGTGGCTGCAAACAAGTCATGAGTCAAGGATGTGGTCAACCTTGTAGTGGTATTCATCTTTGACTTTGACGGGTGGTGGTCGATTGAGTTGCTGTCCAGGGAAGGGGTCTGGGGCATATTTTTCAAGGAGGCAAATGTGGAAGACCAGGTGTAGTCTCTCGAATCCTGGGTGTAGGTCAAGCTTGTAGGCATGGGTCAAGACCTTCTGGAAGACTTTGAAGGGACTGAGGTGTTTGTGATTGAGCTTGATCAAGGGTTGCCAGGTCTTCAAGTTGCGCCGGTTGAGCCAGATGAGGGTGCCAGGGGTCCAGTCAGGGGTGACTTTGCAGTGAGTGTCGGTGTGCTTGGCATATGCCTTATTGGCAATGTTGATTTTGTCCCAGAGGAATTGGCAGAGTGACTGGAGGTTCTGGGCAACTTTGTGGGCTATGTGGGAGGGGATGTCTCTAAGGAAGAGGGTGAGCCGGGAGTTGTAACCTTTATTAGCATAGAAAGGTGACACTCTGGTGGCAAAATGGGGGATGTTGTTGTAGGTGAACTCTGCCAGAGGCAGTTCTGCATGCCAGTCATTCTGTAAGTAGTTGACATAGAGGTGCAGGTACTGTTCCAGTCTCTGGTTCACTTGTTTGGTCTGGCTGTCGGTCTCCAGGTGATAAGCGGTGGAGAGGTTAGTTTTAATTTCAAGTGCCTTACACAGAGACTGCCAGAACCAGGAGATGAATAGGGGGCCGCAGTCAGATACAAATGTCATCCAGGAGTCCATGCTTGGAGAATACGTGTTTAAGGAATAGTTTGGTGAACTCCAGGGTGTTGTCGGTGGTGCAACAGGGGATGAAGACTGCTTATTTGGTGAGGCAGCAGAGGATGACGAGGATGGCATCAAAGCCCTCTGACTCAGGGAGCTTGACAATGTGGTCCATCAAGAGGGAGGACCAGGGGCAGTGACCAACAGGG
This sequence comes from Termitomyces sp. T69sscA, assembly GCA_017657225.1. NCBI lineage: Eukaryota > Fungi > Basidiomycota > Agaricomycetes > Agaricales > Lyophyllaceae > Termitomyces > Termitomyces sp. T69sscA. The sequence continues at coordinate 7,130 of JAGGAQ010006370.1, forward strand.
AGTGGCTTGAGAAGGCCGTAGGGACAGTGGCAAGGAACCTTGGCCTGGAGGCACGACTCGCAAGCCCAGACATACCAGGTGACATCCTTCTTCATACCTGGCCAAAAGTAAGTCCAGGAGATGAGTTGAAGGGTATTGTGAATCCCAGAATGCCCGCAGAGCTTGTGGTTGTGGTGTTGGCACAGGATGTTCAGGTGGATCTTCTTGTAGTCCAAGGCATAGATGCGTCTGTTCTGGAGCAGAAGTCGGTTATTTGGAGAGAGGGTGAAGGAGCAGTTGTTGTTGGCATCGTCAGCAGGGGTGGTTTAAGAGTTGTGCTGAGTGGAAGGTGTCCTGAGGGGCATTGCGAATTTGGTGTAAGATACTTTCTTCATTCATAATCAGCATAGCATGAAGATGTTTGGGTGGAATTACCACTCAATGGTTAAACACATTGCGCTCTGCCTTGAACGACTTCTTGGGGTACATGTCTGGTCTCTGGGTGAGGGCATTGGGCTTCACACCAAGTCAGCTAGGGCGGTAGTGGATGGTGAAGTTGTACTTGGAGAGGATTTCTGACCAACATGCTTGGTGGTGGCTGAGCTGCTTGGTTGTAGTGAAGTATTGTAAGTTGTTGTGGTCCGAGTAGACTTGGATTTGATGCAGGGCACCCTCAAGGTAGGCCCACCACTGCTTAAAGGCTTTGACAATGGTGAGGAGCTCCTTGTCATAGATGTCATAGTTGAGCTCCATGGGGATCATTGAGCAGGTGTAGAAAGCAACAGGCCAGAGCTCATCACTGCTGGGGTCCATCTGCGAAAGTATACTGGCAATAGCATAGTCAGAAGCGTTGCACTCGAGGATGATGGAGAGGGAGGAGTCGAAGTGGCAGAGGATGGGGCGGAGGTGAAGGCTTCCTTGAGGAGGGTGAACATGCTCTGGCACTTGCTGTCCCAGTTCCATGGGATGTCCTTCCTTGTGAGCCAGTTGAGGGGTTTGGTGATCCCAGAGTAGTTATCAATGAACCAGTGGTAGAAATTGGCAAAACCAAGGAAGGACTGCACCTCTTTTACACATCAGGGTGGAGGCCAGTTGAGGATGGCTTCCACCTTAGCAGGGTCCATGTGAACGCCGTCTATGGTGACTATGACGCCAAGGTACTCAACTTTGGTGGTGTGGAATGAGCACTTCTTCAGTTTGGCATGTTATGTTATGGAGGATGTTGTTCATGAAGTACTGAAAGATAGCGGGGGAGTTGGTCATACTAAAGGGCATCACTAGATACTCAAAGAGGCTATAGCCAGTGCAGAAGGCAGTCTTCCATTCATGCCCTGGGCCCATGCAGATGTTGTTATAGCTGGAGCAGAGGTCAATTTTGGTGTAGACTTTGGTGCTGTGGAGGCAGTCAACAAGGTCACCAATGAGGGGAAGTAGATACCAGTTCTTTTTGGTGACTTTGTTGAGACTCCAGTAGTTGATGCAAAGGCATAAAGAACCGTCTTTCTTCTTGGCAAATAGGACTGGAGCCCCAGTGGCGGAGATTGAGGGTCAAATAAACCCTTTACCAAGCATGTTGTTGAAATAGTCTTTCAGCACATGGAGTTCGACTTCTGACATGTTGTAGATCTTGCTGAAGGGGAGTGTGGTACCATCTTCAAGGTCAATTTTGTGGTTATATGACTGGTGTGGGGGGAGCTCCTTGGTGCTTCCTTCAAAGAACATGTCAGCAAACTCATGATACTCTGGAGGAACTACTTTGTGTAATATCTGTTCCTCTGTTTTTGGTTCTGGAGCAGTGGTGTCTGCACCTAGGTGTTCTTTTGGGAGCACCAGGGAGATGTAAAGCTGGAAGGTGGGGATGCCGTCTTGGATGATGCGGGTGAAGGGGGCTGGGCTGATGATTTTGATATCAAGGGCATCTGGGTCAAGGAGTTTAGGGGGCTGATCCACATCGTTGGTGTCTAGAGTTGTTCAAGGGCGATGAGTGAGGTAATTGGGGCCTTTATACTTATTGTGGAGGATGTTGAGTGGAAAGGCCAGGGGTGCACCCAGGATGTGTCGAGGTGGAGGGGGGTTGCCAGAGTCATCCAGGGGTGTCATCAAGGTGCCGGTAGCTCCGGCCTTGCTGGGGTCGTCAATGGTGCCAGGTCCAGGGAACTTCATGGTGAGGTCCTTCCAATTGATGTCAGGGTTGACGTCATGTAGCCAGAGTAGTCCTAATACAATGGGGGTGGCCTCTGGAAGCTGCGTGACCAGGAGGTTGACCAGGAACTGTAGACCGTTGTTGAAGATGATGGAGCTGGTGTGCGTTTTAGTGATAGGCCCAGTGGTGGTGGGCTTACCATCAAAGAGTTGTAACTCCATTGATTTATCAAGAGGGTCGTGGATGAGGTCGAGCTAGTCACTGACAAACATTCCAGTGGCCCCACTGTCGATGAGGGCAATGAGGACTTGGAGGGATTTGCTGAATCAGGCATTGAGGACAATTGACTGGGCAGATTTAGAGCAAAGTTGCGGGGAGTATGGGGTTGGTTGGCAGTGCTGATCAGGGCAGTGACATCGAAGGAAATGGGCTCTGGGTGCTTCAGGGTTTGGCGGTCGAAGTAGAGGGTGAGACTCCACCAATCAATGTGGAGGTTGGTGGAGCGGAGCCATGGGAGGCCCAGGATGAGGGGGGTGAAGGTGTGCAGATTGGTCACGAGCAACCAGAGGTCTTGCTGTTGACTGTTGGCAAAGGTGAGGGTGGTCTGTACATAGTGGGTGATGTTGCCAGCAGAGGTAGAGCTGCCGTCAAAGAGGGTGAGGCAGATGGGGAGGGGTAATTGCTGAGGTGTGGCAGCCAGCATTGTCAGAGATTCATCGATAAAGTTGTTGGTAGTGCCACTGTCAACCAAGGTGTTGACCAGGGCAGATGAGTGTGGTAGAGTAGTGCGAAGGAAAAGAGTCTGGGAGGATTGGAAGGGGAGGTGAGCTGAGGGAGTGTCTGGGGATAGAGCTGTTGCACAAAGGTGTGTAGCTGGGGCAGAGAAGACATCGAGGTCTGGTCCGCGATTGGTCCATGATTTAGTGTGTCTTTGTGATCTAAATCGCTTGGTCATTTTCCGTAAACTGGAAGTCACAGTCTTCACCATCAATGGTCCACATGGCTTGTCCCACAACCTGGCATTTAGAGCACTCATTGATGAAGTGACCTTGCTCACTACACAAGATGCATGCCTCCTCATGTCGTCACTTCTCCTGCATCTCCTCCAGTACGTCAATTCACAGCCGATTCCTAAACCTACTCATGCACAGGGCCTCCTTGTTGTTGGCATAGTCCAGGGTGTTGTGGGGATCTTGGGGTGAGTCGTTGTCGACCTGGTTGAGGCTCAGGGCTTCCTGGATGTCGGCGGTGTTGAGTTGTGTTTGTGGGCAGGGTCCCAGGGGTCAATTGACATTGGCCGATCCTTGTCCTAGGGGTGGTCACAAGGAAATGCTTTTATGCACATGTGTGGGACTTGTGGCCCAGGGGTTGGGGCTCTACCCTACTCTGAATCTTAAGTTCAGCCTAATATGCACTAAAATCCTGCCTCTTGACATTTGCATTGGGTTGGTAAGTTGACTAAGGCCTATAATTCCTGTCTTTTCCCAGATGTCTATTGTCAGGTTCCGCTGACCACGGGGGCTCAGTCCACTGGGCGAATACCTTACATGGTGATCACCGTATACACAGACGCAGAGCACCAGGAGGGGCGCGAGGCATAGGAGACCAAAGCAGGGTGGGGGCAGTATGTGGTGGAGTGCCGGTAGTGCCGGCAAGTGGGGCGAGTGCCGGGGAGAGTGGAGGATGAGTGCCGGGGGTTGGCGTGAGTCCTGGGAGTACAAGAGGGTGGGACGAGCGAGCGCCGGTGGGTGAGCAAGTCCTGGGGGTCAAAGAGATAACAGGCATGGGGACTTAGCGAGTCCTGGGGATGGAAACAGAACTGGGGAAGTTAAGCAGCCAAAAGGGGAAAGAGTCGAGATAAGATAACAAGAGATGGAATAGATTAAGTTGAAGAGAGGAGCTGGGAATGGAAGAACCAAGAGAACTTAGAATAGAGGGGGAAAGGAGAGCAATTAGAATAAATTGAAAGGACGAGGCAAGTAGAGACAAGATAGAGAGACGAAACGAGACGAGTACGATGAGAAAAGAAGCAAGTAGAAATAATGAGACCGGGGCACGCGAGAAAATGAAATGGAGATGAGAACATGGCAAACAATACAAGGCTATGGTAATATCAAGACTAGAGTACTACTTACTACTCTATGACTTATATACTACGCAGTATGTAGGGCCCGGGGCTCAGGCCCAGGTTCCAGTGGCGGGTTGTGGCACTGGGGCTTGGGGTGAGACTCGGGGGCCGTGCGGGGCAGGGCAAGGTTAAGACATGTTGCATGGCGCGGAGGTCTTGCACTGGAAGTGCAGAGACATGCGGTGGTGGGGTGGTGAGGAGGGAGCGGGAGCGGGGCGTGGCATGCGGAGGTTGGTGGCAGTGATGCGCGATCATGATGCGTGATGGGGGTCTCGGCACAGGCCGGGGGTGACAGGTGGTGCCAGCGCTGATGTGGCGTGATAGCCAAGACCCAGCGCTGATGTGGCGGTCACGGCGGTGATGGCCAGGGAATGCCACGAGTGGTGGTGGCTGTGGTGGCAACGGGCGGTGATGGCCGGTGATGGCCGGGGATGCCGCAGGTGGTGTTGGCTGGTGGTGTTGATGGGCGGTGATGGGCGGTGATGGCCGGGGGAGTTGGCCAGGTAGCAGTCTGGGCCCTGGGGCAGTTGTGGGGGTGGTTTTGGGAGGGTTGGAGTCCTGGGGCTGGGGCTGAGTCCTGGAGGTCAGTAGCGGGTCGTGACAGGCGCTGATGTGGCGGTCACGGTGGTGATTGCTGGGAATGCTGCAAGTGGTGGTGGCTGGTGGCGTTGATGGGCAGTGATGAGCGGTGATGGCTGGGGGCTGCCGAGGGAGTTGGCCGGGTAGCGGTCCAGGCCTGAGGTGGTCGTAGGAGTGGTTTTGACAGGGTTGGAGTCCCAGGGCCAGGGCTGAATCCTGGGGGTTGGTAGCGGGTCGTGACATCTATTATGAGAGGAATTGGTAGTGATCTCTTTTCCAGTTTCTTGTTCATCAGCTTCATGTTCATTTTGGCTCTATCTAGTAATATTTTATTCCATCTATTTAAGATTTCCATTGGTGTGTGGAGGGTATCTTTCCTGTTTATTACATGTTCACATCTCAGTGCCCATATAAAATGAGTGGCTTCAATTGTTAGAATTTTGTGTAATCTTGTTAGTCCTTGTGAGGGGTTACTGTCAGAGAACCTCCCTTTTACATTCTTTTTCCCTCAGCCATGCTTCACTTTCACTCATTTCCTTTGCCTTTCTTCTCAACTCATCAATTTCCTCATTGATCGGACTGTGGAAATCTATTCCTTATTGGACATTCCTCTTTGGCTGGATGGACTCACAGCCACTACTGGCAAAATTGTTGGCATACGATTTGGTGTGCATGACCTCTGCATATGCTCAGATCATGTGACCATTGCTGTGATGTGACTGTGATGTGACTGTAACCTGTGACCATCCCATCAGAAATGTCACACATTGTGACATGTGACATGACATGTGATATGTGACCAGTCATGTGATATGTGACCAGTCATGTGACCTACTGTTGACTATTTTCTGTTGTCTGACTCCTTAGACTTGCTCTCTTTGGATTTCCCTCTGCCAGGTTAGTACCTTACTAGCTATTTGTGACATACTTTTAATATACTTTGGATTTCCCTCTGCAAGCTGTGTGACTGAGCCACAGCCTCCAGAGATTGCCCTTACAGTTACCCTCTTAGTCCTTGATTTCTATCATGGTGCTCCCTATTACGGAGATTACATCTTGCTTGGGCATTGTCATCCCTGTTCTCTTTCTCCATATTCTGTGCATGCTCTCCCACACTATCTCTTGACCATTGCAGGAGCATTCTGAGATGATGTGGGTTAGGGAGTCTTCCTTGCCATCGTGTTTGCAGGTGTGTCTCGATCTTAGTTCTAGTTTCATCGTCAGGCAGTTCCAATATGATCCCACCTTGTATGCATCATGTATGCACTTCCATAGGAAAATTCTTATTGGTCTTGCCAGGTCAGCATTGTGTAGGCTTAGCCAGATCTGTATATTGTTGAGTGTTTTTCTATTTGACTTCTGTACGAGCCTCCTGATACACTCAACCATCTTTTCAGTTCTTAGCCTGATTCAGGCGGGCAAATGCACTTTGATAGTCCTGTATGCTATTGCTTGGGTCATCTTCAACAATTTTGCTCCTGTTAGGTGGAGTTAGTAGAGATAGGTGGGAGGACCATTGGGTTCTCAACTCGTTGCAGTGCTCCTCTTGCCATGGCACTCGCTATCTTTTTTTCTTCCGAGATTAGTTGGTTCTTGACATTCTCAAAGAGTATTAGAGACCTGTGCATTCTCAGTCGTCCAATGGTTGTTCTCAGTATGCCAGCTACTTTCACTCCTAGGAAACCTTTGTCCTCATTCTCCTGTATCTTTTTCATCAGGTTCTCTATATCTATTTCTTTAAGATCTTATGTTTATTATTAGAGGTATACTCATTCCAGCTTTGATTGATGCTAAGTTTATAGCTATGAGGTTACCTCCTCCCCTCATCTGTCCTAAATTAATCCACTTTTTGCTTGTGTTTAGGTTTTCGTTTCCTTTGAAAGTCACTCCCACACCGATCTGTTCTGGTCCCCATGAGTACTTGGTAGAACTCCTGTTCTTGATATATACTGTCATTGGCTCCAGCACATGGTCAGGTCCTGGTCTGGTGTAGGTTTTGTTCGTCAATAATCCAGTTGTGAATATCCAGAAGATGTCTGCTATTGTGCCCTCTGTTGCCAGTCGTGGTTAAAAACTGTCGTCTCCTGGAGGTCCATGTCTTCTGCCAGAGTTGCTCCACCTTCTAGCCTGTTGTCAGGCTGTACTGCCTTGGGGTTCCATTTTTTTGGTAGGGTACTGAGCATGTCGTTTGCTCTGGTAACACAAGAGTTGGGGTGGAGGCAACCTGTGGCATTTTCCAGGACCATGCAGTCCTTGCACTTGCATTCATCCAATTCACTATGCTGATCATTATTAATTGCTGTTGAAAGCTCCTCGGCTTCCCCTACCAAGAGTATTTTGTGTTTTGTTTTCAAGCATTCTGCTATTTTCCCCAGTTCATTCTCCTTAATTTGGGGTCCACCACTACATGATACCATATCAGCATGTCCCTTTGTATTTCTCTGCTGAAGGCCAGTCTTTTGGGTCTGACATTGAATTTGCATGCTGTTTTTATTAGGCTGGTTATGTCTGGACACACTTTCCCTCTGCTGTGGGATTTTGCTTTCCATGTCTGCAGGAAGGGAGATATCTTTACTCTGTCATCTATTCCTTTTTCCGACTTTGGGGTGTTTGACGCCAACAGAATGTCAGCAATTTTAGCTCATAAGGGGCGTTCTTGGCCAAAACCCAGGTAAGATTTCAGCCACATTATGTTTATTGCTTTATTTCTTGCTCTTATGTCTACTAGGGCATGCTCTCCATTTGCAAATGGCTCGAACATTGTTTGTTCATTTACAAGTGAGTTTTTTCCTGCCTACATAAATTTCACCGCTCTCTTTGCTAGTTGTTTTTCTGTTTGGGGTGACATGCCTTGCACCTGTGAGAGGTATTGGGACATTCCAGCTATGACCATCTGTGCAATTAGCCTCCTGCCTTCCATTGTGGGGCCCAATTTGCGAGGCTTTTATCTATTTTTTCTAGTACATTGACCCATGGGGCATTAAGGTTTGTGGCATTACCAAACCATGCATGCGGATTAGGGTGCCTTCTTCTGCAATGTGTATGGACTCAGAAATTGTGTTACCCCCAGGCCTAGTTCTCCTTTCACTGATAACTCAGTGCCTGTATTCTGGGGTTCCTATTGGGATTACTTCCGTTTTGTTAGTGTTGAAATTGGCACCTGACGCTATGCACCAGTCTTTGAGGACAAGGTCTAGGTCCTCCATGTTATTGTCTTTGGATAGGAATGTAGTGGTGTCATCAGCGAATAGGTTTGCTATCAGTTTTTCTGCTTGTCCTGGTATTTCATATCCTTTCAGGTTCAACTCTCTCAGCATGGCTGCTAGCAGTTCAATGGCTAGATCAAAGAGAAGGCATAACATAGAGTCACCTTGCCTAACGCCTCTCGTTACTCTCCATGGTTGGCTCATCGTTCCATTTATCATTATCCTTGTTCCTGCATTACTATACAGTGATTTGACAGTATTTATAAACACCTGGGGAATACCAAAGGTTTCAAGGGTTGGAGATAGATATCATGCTCAAATCTGTTGTAGGCCTTTTCTTGGTCTAATGCAATTCTCAAGCCATTTTGTTCCTTCGCCTCGGCATACTGGATCATCATTCTGATAAGTTTTGTTTGGTCAGTTATCTCCCTGCCTGGAATGAAACCTGCTTGACTGTGGTGTATTAGGTCCATTATAACTCTTGCTAGCCTGGTTGACAGTGCTTTAGTGAAGATTTTATAGTTGGTATTTATGCATGTGATAGATCTGTAGTTGGCAATGTCAGTCTGCTCATTTTTCTTGTATAGGGGGCACAGCCATCCTTCCATGAATGTGGAAGTTGCGATTGCCCCATGTATTTGTATGTCTACATATACCATCCTCAACAGTTCCATTATGTTACATGTTGGTTTCTGTGTTCCCCCTCTCCTGTTGTTTTTTGAGTTAGTTATGAATTGGCTATTATGTTAGAATTTGGCAGGTATATTGTAGATCTAATAGATCACTATAAGTAATAATCCTCAGTCCAATATAGAAGACTAGTTTCACTATACCTAATAGATCACTATAAGTAATAATCTACGGTATAGTCAGTATTGTGCATGGTTGGTATATGGAAGTTACTCACCCTCGATCTGATATAGAAGACTGGGATGCTATCTGTGGTATGTACGAATTTATATGTGAAGGAAGACAGTCTAAAGGTGGCCATAATGGTGGCCATTCATCTGTGGTGGCCAAAGCTTTGCTATAGTCCAACATATTAAAGGATTTCTAAAATTTGTATGTTATTCCATCAGGGCCTGGGGCTGAGTTATTGTTCGAGTTTTTTAGTGCATCCATTACTTCGTCCAGTCTCATTGCTTCTTCTAACTCTTTGTGTTGTGTTCTGTTCACCCTTGTCTTTTGATAGTAGTGGTTTCTGAATTTTCTCCTCTCTTATTTCAGGTGGGATGTTCCATTATTTTTGTTGTAGGTTGTAGTGGTAACCCCTTGCCATTTTGGCCATTTTAGCTGAGTTATTCTCATAGAGGGGTTCATGTGGGTGTGGGTTCTCCCTTTTTAAAGCCCATATCATATCCCTGGGTTGTGCTAGCTTATTTGACATGGTTCAGGATTTACACATTGTCTCACCTTCTAGCCTATTCTTCATAGCAACCTTCTCATGCTTCAGCATGTGGTATTACTTTTCCAATGATTCCAGCTCTTTTGTTATTTTCTTTGTCATGGTCCTTTTCTCAATGTCATCAAGGTCTGGCTCTCTTAGACTTTGCTCTAGTCTAAGTTTAATGTTTTTCCATCCTTTGAAGTGCATCCACCCCAGTTTCAATTACTAGTTTCCTGAATTTCTGGTCTCGTAGTATGTGGTTTTTTATGGTCCATCTCCCTCTTCCAACTTCTGGTGTGTCTGTGTGGGCTATATATACTGTCATAATGTGGTGGTCAGTCTCTTGGATCCCTGTTGGCAACATTGACCAATCCCAGGTTGAGATTGATATTGTGTCTGTTGTCACAACTCACCACCGACCCCTGGGACTCAGGCCTGGCCCTGGTACTCCCACCCTCTCAAAATAACCCCCACGACTGCCTCAGGCCCAGACCACTATCTGGCCAACTACCTTGGCAACCTCTGGCCATCACTGCCCATCACCACCACCAGCCACTGCCACCCCCGGCATCCTCCCAGCCATCACCACTGTGACTGCCACATCAGTGCCAACCCCAGCTATCACACCACCCAGGACCACCACATCAGCGCCAGCACTGGCAACACCCAACACTCCCTTGGCTCATGCCAAGACCCCCATCACACATCACAATCACACATCACCACTGACCCAATCTCTGCATGCCACACCCTGCTCCTGCTCCCCTCCTCACTGCATTGCCTCTGCATGTCTCTGCTGTCACGACCCGCTACCGACCCCCGGGACTTAGCCCCGGCCCCGGGACTCCAGCACTCCCAAAACCACCCCCACAACCGCCCCGGGCCCGGACCGCTACCCGGCCAACTCCCCCGGCCATCACCGGCCATCACCGCCCGTCAACGCCACAGCCAC
>JAGGAQ010006371.1:0-17459 GCA_017657225.1 Termitomyces sp. T69sscA
ATCTCTGCGGCAACAAATCCCTCTATGGCAAAGCAGTCCCGAAAATCTATGGATTGTATGAAACCAAGGTCTTTTGGGAAACGTATAACACACATGTTGATTGCGCTTTTATGGTATATCAGTACTGTGGTTCAACCAGAAACTTGCCACCATGGTCAACAGGTAGTGGACTTTCAGACTTCGGGTAAGTGTCTTTTCGACTCTTTTTCTTGACATCTTACCCTAATTTTTCTAAGTCTGCAGGCTGCGAATATTTTGCTGGAAATGCACAAGAGCGGAATCATACACAATTCTGTCGACCTTGATAGAAATATTGCATGTCTTGATGGCAGACCGTTCTTCATTGATTTTTCTCAAGCGCGTGATCATGTTTGCCCAGACAAGGGGTTCGAGTTTTCTGGGTTCTATGATCTGGATGTAGACAATCTAAGTTGCGGCGAATTACAATATTTCTTCAAAAGAATGCGGAACTGCGTGGCACCTCGTAAGTTTCTCATTTATTAGCGTTTGCGATGCATTGACTGGCTGACACTTGAAAGTCTTTTTCCATTGGTATGGATATGACGTACATTATAAACGGGTGAAATCTCTTGATGACATTTTTCAACGCAAAAGGAGGACTTTTGGTAGATATTTCACGCCAGAGGGACAGTGGGAATATGCGGTGGAGGTGTGGAAATTTCTCTGTGCTAATTGGTCTTCATATCATAGTGGAAAGGCCCCAGAGGTTGGTGACACATCCTACGAGGCATATCGAGCAAGATGTGATGCAGAGATTATCTACCATGACGATACGTACGAAGATTATCTGCGTATGGTCAAGAGTATCTAGAAACATGAACTTTTCATACTTTCGCAGCCTAAGTCGCTGCAACTTCTGACATTCTGTTATATATTATGATTGGCGTTGCCTGCTAGCATTAAACATGAGCGTCCGATGACCTGACTGATAATTTACGAATGAGAGGTTGGACACCCACGTACAACAAGTTTCTCGTCTTGTTGACATTTTGCGATGCATCAAATACTTGAAAGTGTTTTTCCATTGGTATGGATACGACGTACAATATAAACTGGTGAAATCTCGTGATGAGATCCTTTAGCAAAGACAAAAGACTTTTGCTAGATATATCATGGTCGAAAACAGCGGGAACGTGCGGTGGAGGCGTGGAAATTTCTCTGTGTTAATTTTTCATACCAATGGGTGAGTTATAGCGTTATAACGTAAGTATATAAGGGGAGGAAGGTGGGTAAGAAGTTAATTCGAACTGTGAGCTTTGCCCCAATCAGAGCTTCGTGAGTACCCGTGGTTAGTGTCAGATACTGTACAATAATATCCTCTCGCTCACCTTGAGAGGCGGCGTTGTGTGAGGTACTTGGGGGAGACCACTCTGTCCGCTCTAGTAGGGGGCATGAGCTTCAGTGATTCCGCCTGATTGTCGCATAAACCTGTTGATTGTGTTGTACTTCAGTAGCAGGGATTTGGTATGGTCAACGGGTGCAAATCTCACAGACTTCGGGTGAGTCTCTCACACAATCCAGGTTAATTGCCGCAAGCCTGAGTCGTTCAAGCGTCCTATCCAGCTTGCTCATATATACTTGGGCGATTTGGAGTGCCCGGAACTAGGCGACTTTATTGAAGAATTACAAAACTATGTGACACCTCCTAAGTCTCGATGTAGGTTTTGAGCAAAATAAACTCACATATGAAAAGTTCGATACCATTGGTACGGGTACGACGTGGATTATGACCAGAAGGACTCCCTGCCGAACATTTTTCAACATCGACGGCGACAATAGTTTGGTCGTGACGTCGCAGCGGAAGAACAATGGAAGTGTGCGGTAAAGGTGTGGAAATTTCTCTGTGCAAATTGGTCCGCATATCATGAAGGAGAAACCCCAGAAGTGGGTGACACATCTTCTGCGGTTTACAAAGCAAAGTATGGCTTGAATATCGTCTACGAGGACGATGATTGATATTGTTACGGCTGTGGTGGCTTACCTCTATCAATTAGAAAGTGGTTGTTTTTTCTGTACAGCTTCGAGGAATTGACTGGTAACATCAGTTGTGCCAGGCAAGGTGCCGAGTTTGGAAACGGCAAGTAATGGAAACATCCCATGCTCTACTATTCCGTTGTGGTTCTACTACTGGCCCCGGTCTATGCAAGTCAAGGGGAGCAAAAGAATGGAACATATCGGGTCGAATTCTTTTTCAGTGGGATCTGGGTGACCCTATGTAATAGCTTCTAGTTGACACGAGACGTCATTGTTCGTGTATAAACTCCCCTGATAAATGACTTCAGAAGACCCTGTTTTATCATTCCAGAATCGTAACCACTAGGTGTGACAAAATGTCTTCGTGAATCGTTATTTTAAGAAGGATACATAGCCCAACGAACGTTCACTGAAGATGGTGCTTATCGCAAGCAAGCATTTATTTCCAGACAATCGAGAACTTCAGATCTTCGTCCATTTTCATTATCTATAATTTGTGAGATTCGTAGCAAATGCAATGATCGGCCACAAATCCAGCCATCTCCTGAACCATTTTCTCTGTACACTCGTGACCAACACCCTCGTACACGATCACTTTCTTCAAACCGTTTGCTCCCACACTCAGCTTTTGCGTCACAAACTCCTCACTTGCCTTCCATGGGACGAGGGTATCATTGGCACCTGACAAGACCAAGACCTTCTTCCCGAGGAAGGGGTTTGCCGCGCCTTGGACTAAGGAAGCTGGATCCATTTTCGCCACCAGGTCTCTGAGGGTTTTGGGATAGTACTTCCCCATAAGGTCGACGTCGTTTTGCTTTGCGCGGTAAGCAATGAGTTTGCTGTAATCAGGGCATCCAATAATTGGAATACCAGTCGTGACACGATCATCTGTAAGAGGTTGAGGGTTGATACTTATGGGAACTCGGACACCCATACCTGTAGCAAGACTTATCCAGGTTGCGTGCCCACCGAGACTAATGCCGGCAACGGCCCATTCCACGATGGGGTGGGACTCATCGTCAGGATACAAGATGGCCGGGAGGAAATCAATCAAGAGGGAAACATCTCTCGCGGTTCCAGCTGAACGATTAGATGCTGAACATCACTTTGTGCACATCAAAGGCTAAATGACGTACTTTGGATGGCGTACATGTCGACTCTGAGGTATTGAGATGCATATCAGAGGAAAAGAAAGGAGAAAGGCAAAGCAGGACTGACGCATGGCGTTCATTATGTTTTGAAGATGTTTTGTCTTTTGACCAAGCGTCATTGCTCTTGCGTTCAACGAGACGTTTACCATGATTCCTTTGGTCCTATAAAAGAGCAACTTGAGAGAAAGCCTCCTGAACTCCGATATAGGCGGAAGGCTCACGAAGGTGATGACGAGGAGACTGCGAGCCCTGCCTTTGTTTTGGGTAAGCTCGATCAACGATCGCGCAATTGGATCGACCTCTTTCGCTGAGCCGTACCTCCCATGGAGTAGGAAAAGTACGACAACTTCCTTTCGCTCCGCGATTATTTCCGATGAGGTAGAATAGATGTTTACTTCGAGCCCTGCTATGACTTGAGTTTCCTTAGTGAGCGGCATGATGGTCAAAAACAAGTTGTTCTGGGAAATCTCGTATGAGAGAATGAGCTATTCAAGAGTCACATACTCAGACGTTTGTGAGAGTGTACTTGTCCGGATTTCGCAACGTGTCACGCATGTCTTATTATTAGATCAAGGATCCAGATGAAAGTCAAAGAGATGAATAATCAGATCGATTTTACAGCTACAAACGCCACAAACACAAAAGAAAGATTGTATTATAGCAGAACGAGTAGAACAGAGAATATGATATCGAAATTAACGAGCTCGACAGAGCATATATGAAGACGAGAAGAGACGGTGGAGGCAAAAATCAAAAGGGCCGTGAGTCCCGAGCTAGGGTGGGAAGATATCGGTCTCGTGTCTACACGTCTACAAATCTATGTCAAAGCAGTCCCTTGCGAGGCTGGGAGGTGAGGCAGAGCGATGCATGGTGCTTGGAGATGGAGATGATGGGTCAATGATGTGTCGATGTGGCGTGAAAAAACGACATGGAGAGAGAGAGGAAGAGAGAAGTCGATTTACCACCGATCTCCTCCTCCTCCTCCTCCTCCACCGCCACCGTGACGACCACCGTACCCTGAGTCCTGATGGCCGTAGCCACCACCTCCACCACCCCATCGTCCACCGCCGCCACCACCATTGCGTCCACGTCCACCACCATAACGACCTGTGACGTTCGTCGTTTAATGACAATACATCGAACAAAAGTTGAAACTTACCACGCCCACCACCGCCACCACCGTACATCACCATTTCTTCAAGCTGAGGAGGAACAACGGCTTTGGCTTCGCGAAGGATACCCACAAGTTCACGAGCACTCTTGGCATTTTCGGTTGTGAAATACGTGTATGAAGTACCCTTGCTGCCGGCACGCTTTTTTGAGAAGCATAAGCATTGAGTGGAAATGTTATGAGAGCGGACTTACTCCTGTTCGGCCAATTCGATGGATGTAGTCCTCGCAGTTATTAGGGAAGTCATAATTCTAAAGATTGAATCTCTCAGTCAGAGCATTAAAGAACAACAAGGAGAGTAAGACATACGATAACATATCCTACATCCTTCACATCTGAGGAAGGAGCGACAGCCAACAGAAAACACATGCAATTCGAAGCGAGGTCACACACAGAGATTTGAAAGGCGCATGCATGGCACAGGACGAAGGAACGACATGAAAAAAACAGACAGGCGATCAAACAGTCAATACACATTCACAAGGTTTAACAACAAGCGCTTCGGGGCCCGATGGAAAGGGAGAAAATAACAAAATCGTCACGTTACATTACAAGGGGAATGTCCCCACCTCGAGAGGAGGCGGGAACCCAGCGTATCCAGGAGAAAGACAAGGCGATAGATATCCGACGCACGCGCATGAAATATGCTTGAGATCGAGAGGCAAACGGACCGGCGGGAGGACAGCCAGTTAGCCACCTACCCTCGAACTTGCCGCGCGTGTTCATCATCTACGTATGCATTCATGTCTCCGGAGTGACGCTCCTTCGTTCCTTGCACTGTCATCATCACGACGGGCGGTCGGTGTGCAGTCGGCGTTTGGTCCCCAAACGATAATAGTAATAAAAGTTACCGTTAGGATACCGCACAAGCACGAACACGAGCCAGCCAAGGCGAAGCTGAACCCCACGAGGGGGCAAAGTTCGCTAGAAAGGGAAGAAATCAAACGTAACAGGTAAAACGGGGCACGGGCATGCAGTGACGGAGCGCTTGTCGCGAGACAAAAGAGAGAACGTACCGAGACCACGAGACGCGACGTCCGTGGCAATTAGAATAGGAGAGCGACCGGCCTTGAACTCGCCCAGTACCCAATCACGCTCGCGCCTAGCATCATGATCCCAGGTCAGAGTTAGTCACTCGTGAGGGAGAAAAAAGACTTACTGTTCCTTGTCACCGTGGATAGCAAGTGCAGGCCAACCGTCTTGACGCAGATACTTGGTGAGGTCGTCTGCTACTCTCTTTGTCGCGACGAATATGAGGACTTTGGCATTCTCAGCACTGATCTGATCAAGATGTTTGATGAGCTTTGCCCGCTTTTCAAAGTCGCTGCAGATTTCGACGATTTGTTGGATGTTGTGGTTGGCTTGAAGGTCCATGGATCCGATGTTGACTTGTATTGTGTCAGTCAGGAAGTCCTTAACGGCATGTGAGTATCTCAAGAAGTCAGAAGGGAGGGGAATGACATACATTGGCAAGCTTCTGAACGTCTTTGGGCCAGGTGGCGCTAAACATGAGCGTCTGACGATCCGGACGAATCTGGCCGACAATTTTACGAATTTGAGGCTCGAAACCCATGTCCAGCATGCGATCGGCTTCGTCCATGACAAGGTAAGTAACGCGGCGGAGATTGGTCTTTTGTGTTTCCAGCATGTCGATGAGGCGCCCGGGTGTGGCGATGACGATTTCAACACCACGCTGCAGGTCACGAATTTGCGGGCCTTTAGGAGCACCTCCATAGATGGCAGTATTCCGGATGCGGGAGTTGGAGCTGACAAAGCGGTATGAGATCGAAGTTAAAAAATAGAAAAGACAAACAAAACTGACCCGAATTTTGAACACTCTTGTTGAATTTGCACTGCAAGTTCACGAGTGGGAGCGAGAACGAGGACGATAGGACCGTCTCCAGGGGCAAGAAGGGGTTGTCTAGATGGAGAAGTTAGATTGACCTCGAGGTCTGGCATACGACGTACGCATTGATGTGGAGCATGGCAGGAAGGGCGAAAGAAATGGTCTTTCCGCTTCCAGTTTGAGCAATAGCGACAAGATCACGACCGCTGAGAGCCATGGGCCATGCTTGACACTGAATGGGGGGGGGTGACTCGAAGCCTTGAGCGCGGATAGTCGACAAGAGGTATTCGGGGAAGCCACATTCGTCGAAAGACATTACGGGTCTTGGGACGCCCCGTCCTTGTACCTATGTATGTGATAAGAAAAAGTTACATAATATCGAGACAACGGAAACCCACCCGGATTTCTTTGCTGCGCCTGAACTCGTCGATTTCAGACTGCGAACGGTTGGAAACCCGCTTGTCTTCAACATAGAAATTCTTTTCAAAGCGCTCGAGCTTAGTGTGCGCCCAGTCAACCTGGCGAAGACTTCCGCCCAGGTTTGACATCTTGTCGTTGTCCCCCCATCCGCCATATCCATTTCCATTACCGTATCCACCGCCGCCGTATCCGCCGTAACTCTGGAGTACACAATAAGCATTGGTTTAGATGATATCAAAGAACTGACCATTTTATTTTATGTATATAGTAAAGAGGTGAGGGGCGTGGTGAGTGCAAGGAATCAAGTTGGCGGAGTAGAAAATTTACCAAACAAAGCCTTGCCGCGCTGCATAGCACGGACAAACAATGCACTGCCACTCGCTCGATCAGTCCGGGACCCGCAATATATCATTGACACGAGTATCCGATCTAAGAAATTACAATATGTAGGCTTAAATAGAAAGGGTATGTAGATGGGTGCTGGGTAAATGAGTAGAAATGAGCAGTGTTCATGAGCGTAAATCGACGTTAAATGGAGAAAGCCTGCCGTGGATCGGGCACCGACGCGAATGGAGATGAGTCAGGGTCACAAGGAGTAT
The DNA here is from genome assembly GCA_017657225.1 of Termitomyces sp. T69sscA. NCBI lineage: Eukaryota > Fungi > Basidiomycota > Agaricomycetes > Agaricales > Lyophyllaceae > Termitomyces > Termitomyces sp. T69sscA. The sequence continues at coordinate 7,183 of JAGGAQ010006371.1, forward strand.
CGGTTAACTCACATAGGATGGAAAAAGGGCTACTTGAGGCTACATTATGATACAATGTGGTTTCTTCTTCGGCCTCGTGATCTCTTGGGGGTATTTCTGGCGCATCTGCTTCACGAGGTCCTCGAAGACGTCCGTTATGTGCCAGTTCTTCTTGGCAGAGGTCTCGTAGAACGGGAGGGCCCAGCGGCTGGCGAGGGTGGATATTGTTGTGCGCTGTACCTCGCGCTCGCTGACGAGATCGAGTTTGGTACCGACGACGACAATTGGGACGTCCTGGGCGAATCATCAGGAGAAGGTGACAAATCGGGGTAAGGTACTGACTCGATCTTCGCCTTTGATTCGGTATATTTGCTTCCGTAGATTGTCGACTTCTCGCAGACTGGCTTCATTCGTTAGACTGAAAAGTAACATGAGAAATCTGTGTAACGCATGAGCCGACGCACTAGCCTGAAAACGAGAACAAAGCCCCGCCCCGACTGTAATTGTAGATGAGAAAGTGGCCAACGTGAGGGACTAGAATGTACCTTGATATACACCTCGTTGAGCGACGTAAATTGTTCGGCTCCTGCGGTATCCAGAACTTCGAGCTACCGGTAAAACGTGTCAGACGTCGAGTGCTGGCCGAAGGACTCTTGTAAAGGAATGAGACATACCGACGATACTTGCCCGTCGACGGTGATCGTTCTCCGGTACTCCTCTGCCATTTGCCGGTCAGCCAAAGTAAGATCTGCGTAGAAACAACCGTGCCTTCTATTGTGGGGTCATAATTCTCCACAAAGACGTCCTTGATGAAACGGACTGCGCCAAGGATTAGTCTTCAAGCTTCTTGGAAGTCAAGGACGAATTACCTGTGAGCGCTGACTTGCCGACACCTCCAGCTAAGCGTGATTCGAGGGTCAGTGATGCAACCTGTGATGGGAAAGGACACGGACCTCCGAGGACGACAATGTTGAACTGCTGCATACTGATGGGGGGAGAGGAGTGGAGAAACAGGATAGCTGTCTGCCGTGAGAGCCAACATTTTTGACGCGGTGTGCACGCATGCCTGACCGTGACAGGACAACAATAACTTAGTTGCCGACGTCCATCATCAATGGTCCGCCCAAGGACATTTTTCGACTTTACTGTCGACAGTCAACCACTTGGAAGGTCTGTTTCTAGTTTTTACTATAAATTCTATTCTCAAGCCCGTCAAGAGTGATATTTGAGCTCTTCGATGACACAGTGCCGAAAACTGCAGAAAAGTAAGTTGGCCCGCCGTACATCTACTCGAGCAATCAATATTCATCAATTTGTGTAGTTTTCGTGCACTATGTACAGGTGAACGAGGGATTTCCCCGTCAAGCCAGCACCCTCTATACTACAAGAACAGTAGCATTCACCGGTCGATACAGGATTTCATGATCCAAGGGGGAGGTACGGCTCCCACTCATTTACACGTGTTCAGCAAGTATCAAAAACGCGCAGATTTTACAAAGTTCAATGGCACCGGCGGCGAGTCCATCTACGGCGGTTCCTTTGCAGACGAAGACCTCGAACGACCATTGGACGCAGAGGCACTTTTGTGTATGGCGAACAAGGGACCAAATACCAACAACTCGCAGTTCTTTATCACACTCCGCGAGTGTCCGCATCTAAATGGTATATTTCTCTTTGCTTTACCCTGTCGCTGGAGCATTCACCTCTGTTCAAACAGGCAAACATGTCGTGTTCGGTCGCGTCCTTCGCGGATTTGACATTGTGCAGAAAATTTCAACGATGCCCGTTGATGGGAAGAGCCGTCCACTTACACCTGTAGTCATCTCGAATTGCGGGGAGCTCGAGTTGCGCAAGCCTCCAGGTTCGTACTTCGGTAAACTTGACTCCAGCCATTTACAGTCGCCCCACCTTTAGTTAATACAGTAGAAGAACCCTCAAAGTTGGAAAAACGATCTCATAGACGGTCGAGGTCGAGGTCCCGCTCTGAATCTCGCAGTCCCAGCCCGGAGAGGCGACGCCATCGCAAGAAGAAAAAGTCGAAACGTAAAAACTCACGCTCGCGCTCGCCTGAGCAGCACTCTCCTTCTCCAAAGCCTGACGCGCCAAGAGAAGAGACAGAGGAAGAGTATGATGCGAGGTTGGAACGCGAAGAGAAAGAGAGGTTGGAAGAGTCAAGGAGGCAGGAACTACAAAGGATCAAGGAGAAGTATGAGAAGGAGCTCGCTAGTAATAGTGGGGGTGTGAGGTTCAAAGGTGTGTCCTTATCCTTCACTTCGTGTTTTGTGGCGTGCTGACGGTCTTTTCGAAACTCAAGGGAGAGGAAGGATGAAGTTTTTGGATCCCGAGTTGGTTCGTCGACACCAGGATTCGCGATAAAATCATGGAGTTGTACCTACGGTCAACTAGATAAAGTTGTACAGCATGACACCTTAGACATACTGATGGGGTTTGTAGGGAACAGCCCCATACATGTCAATACACCTGTTAATGAACAGTACTGCCTTTCATTGTGTTGGTCATGACTTGGAGTCTCTGTTTTATGTTCCCATATTCATTGTCACTCAAATTGATAATTTCGGCAAGCCTGAAAGTCTCAAGTTCCACACAGCCAATCTTCCGAAACGTGTTTCCAGTTTGCGGTTTTTACAATATCCTGACTTTGATACCCTTGGAGAAATCGGCTCAATTCACTTCTACTTCGAAAAACAAATCTCGATCCATGTCAAACCAATCATTAAACCCTTGGTGTCGGTTTTGAAAACCATCTGGGAAGCATGATATCCTGCGTCTAAAACTGCAGAAGACCTACCAGAGGATTGTTGTGATGCCTTTATCGAACCCATCAATGACGCCATCCTTGACACAGCAAAGACTACGGGGCAGGCTGCGGATCCCAGTGGACAGGCTAAGGCTAGTGTGATTGACACCCAAGTGATCACGTTCCACTAATCTCAAGCATGAGGTCCAGACACGCTCAAGACACTCCGAATTCCTCTTTTTCTTTATACCTATACTCAATTATCCATACTGACATTGCATTCTTCGTACATGCCTTTCACACTTATCTTTGTCGAGTCACGGATACTCACTTATCTGGATGTGATAGTATTATTCTCTGGAAAAGATGTTGTCACACAGACTCAGATGCAATCTGATCTACAGCCGTCCACAGTGGAAAAACGTTCACAACGGTGTCATCGTCGCAAGTCCAGGAACTCAAAAAATCTGCTTGTATCCTTGCAAATGAATTCCTCGCGTTAAGCGTAGAATAATCCAAATGCAAGAATAGCTAAACCTCTACCTCTGCAACTTTCTCCGCGATTTTATCGACTTCGTCCTTCTTCTCCTCCTTAGCTTGAATTTCTTCTCTCTTAGCAGCGGCAGCGTTCGCGAAGCTGAGTGTCGGCCTCACAGTCGGAGCTAACGACCTGGGGGCAGTTTTTGGTGATGCCATATTGGCGGAGCCAGCAGGACCATTAGCACTTGCGCTAGGTGGGGTGCGAGTACCAGTAAGGGGCGCCCTCTCAGAGGCCTGACGCGAATTCGTGCGGGACATGGAGATACGATCTTTGACGGTCTCCCGTTCTTTTTCCAACCGTTCAGTAACCTCCTTGTCTTTATTTGCGACGTCCACAGGGCGTGCAGCGCCAAAGGGATTGGCACGGGTATTGGAAGAGGTGGGGGTTGGTCCCATTTTGGGAGAAGAAAGGGGAGTTTGAGCAGCGGATGGCGTACCGGATCGAGGAAGGAGCTCTAGTTTCCTGCGACTCAGTTGAGGCGTTGGTGGCGTTGAGCTCGCCGCTGAGAAGATATTAGCGTGTGTTTAGTCGGAAACATAAAGAACATACGTGAGGTACTGGACTTTCGGGCTCTCCAGTCGGCCTCATCCGAAGGCAAATCTTTCGGCGGGCCCATATCTCCTTTGCCACGAAGACTTCCAAACCTCTCTTCTGGAGCGTTTGGTGCCGACGTAAGCTTGCTGCCACGAATCCATGTTTCAGCCTGGTCTGCAGGACTGGGCTGGCCTTCTGGTGTGGAAAATCCTGATCTGCGTCGGGGAGGCGGCAGATCTTCAGATACGGCGGGTCGAGAAGGGCGGTTAGAGCGCCAATCACTGACACCCTCAGCTACGCTAGGAAGACGCTCACGCTCTCCAGATGAAGGACCGTCATAGCGACGGCGGGAGTCGCGAGGCAGATCCGGGAGCGGGCCTTCGCGTCTCCAAGGACTATCGAATTTGGAGTCATCTTCAATGTTACCTCCACCACCACGATCTCCAAATCCACTGCGTTCCTTGGCTAGGAGAACAAATGAGAACTGGCGGGCGATTGTACTTGTATAAGGTACTCACGAGGTTCTGCGACACTGACGCGAATGGTTCTGCCAGAGAAATTCTGCATAACGCATAAGGCGTTGAGAGACAGAAGCATTGAGACATACTCACCGAGCCACTTTTAGCAATTCCCTCTTTTAATCCCTCCAGATCTTCAAATTCTACATAGCCGAAACCCTTTGGTTTATCTTCACGATCCCTGATAATTTTTACCGACTTTGCCTGTGCCACGTCAAAGACGGTCGAAGAGTAGATAGAGAAAGAGACGCACTTTCAAAGGAGCAAAAAACTCCTCTAGCTCAGATTCAGTAAGATCGAATGCAAGATTGCCAACAAAAGCGGTATAGGGAGGACTTGTGGGTAACGGGATATCATCCCTAGGCGGGGCGGCAGCCCTGTCGGCTAAAGGCGTGTCAAGAGGTCAAGTCATTGGAGAACTAGTATCAACTCACGTCGGGTAGACAGATAGTCATCCCGTCGGCCGTAACGATCGCCAGGACGTCCTTGATCGTCCTCATTACGTGGGGCGGCTATTGCTCATTTTGAGACTGAGACCCAAATGCAAATCATTGCCACCTACGAGCATTGGGGAGCGAGTCCATCTCGTCCGCCCATGAGCCCAGCGCTGCAAGAACCCCGGGTTCAGTGGAGCTGGGCACAGCACACGATCAGATACTCACCACTGTCCCCAAGGAACTCGTTCAAGGTGATTTTCTTTGCTTTCTTTGGAGCTGCATGGAAAACGATTTAGTTGAACAACGAGGTAATAAAATTCAAAGGTGACCGTACGCATTTGTGATGTGCTTGAAATTTCGTCCAACTGCAATTTGTCAGTCCCTGACACCGCGGAATGTTCCGGGCAGGCTCTACCAGGATGCAATTGTCCAAGAGCCTCCGTTTTCCAACGCCTTCTTGGCTCAGTTGGCTAGAGCGCAGGTCTCATAGAAATATGACACGTTTGATATCGTGCAATCCTGAGGTCGCAAGTTCGAGCCTTGCAGAGGGCAGAATTTTTATTCTTCCCTTATCTGCAAGGATGTCATCCTATCGAAGTTGGTTTTAGTTGATACTAATCATTGATCATGTTGCTCCATAGTGCGGTTTATATTTGCATGGATTTACTATACTATATATAGTGAGGAGTTGAAGCCGCATTGATCGCCGAAATCAGATTGACTTTTCCTAAGCAACTCAGAGGGTTAATTTTAACTCGACCTGCTACTTCTTCTGCGACCACGTCATGTGGAACTGCCAGTAGCTGCTCCCCAAGGGGTCTCGCGCTTCCCGAAGCACTCCTTCTATCATTTCTGTAGTCACACCCGCTGCAATTAGCTGAGGGTCAAGTCCTTCCGCGGCCCTCCGAATGGTCGAATACCATACGTGTCCCATCCGCTGAATGCTTGGATCTAATCGCATCAGGTCTCAGCCTTCAACCATGAACTTGTGTTGATTGTTACCCTTGTCTTTGCCGTTCAACGGGCACTTGATTGTAACACAGTTGACTTCTCTTCAAAAGAGTGGAAATGATTGTCAACGAGACTTACAAAAGTCATATACGGCAGAAACTCACGAAAAGCATCCTGTCTTCTGGAGTACCGAGCTAAGGGATGATCCAACTAAGGGATCAACATTCCTAGACGACGTGTACTTGGTATAGAGGTCGTTGAATTTCTTTTGAAAACGTCGTAGACCAGAGGGCGCATCGTCAAAGTATTGCATACCTATGTCCTCGATCCACAGCCACCCTTGAGGCTTCAGATAAGATGTAATGTGCTTGAGGACCATCTCCCAGTTGCGAAGCTGTAAGTAAAGCCGCAGTTGATAACAAGGGGGGGAAACAGCAAAGGGCGTACATGCACAAAGACGAGGCGAGCGTGGATGATGTCAAAACTTTCCAACCCGAAGGGCAACGGTTCCGTGACGTTGAGTTGTAGGAATTGAAGATTTGGTGGCAGAGGACGAAGGGGCATAGGAGAAATGTCGATCGCAATCACAGTAGCTTCAGGATAAGTTTGTGCGGCTTGAATGGCCCTTGTAGAGCATCCAGGAGGTAAGCATGTACCAAATGATTGCAAATTAAATACTTACCAAGCGCCACTACCACATCTATGATGAGCCAGTGTTAATGGACCCACAAAGAATAAAATCCAGAGGGTGACTTGCCCAATTTCAAGGATTCTCTTGACATTCCGTACGGCTGGGCACAAGGAGAGCTTGTGGTCCAGAAAAACACTGATTCCATTATGCATTTCGTCTAACCTGAAGAAGGAGTATACCCGGTCCTTGTAAGTTGTTACTGGTGTGGTATTTACCTCTCCCATTCTAAGGCATCATTCTTTATGCGAGTTAGCCCCAGAACAAGTTTAAGGAGAGTCACAGCCCACCGGAAGAATATATGGTTCTTTTGTTTCGTGAAACGTCCGGACTTTATCAATGGAGGTCATTGAGGGAGAAGTTACAGGGATACTAGAATACCTGAACTCGCTTGGCTTATATCATATCCATAATTGAGTTGCGTCAATCAGTTGATTTTGAGAATTTAGAAGAATACTGAGTAGGACACCTCAAGTCGTCTGGCTCATATCATTCTCATGATTGAGTTGCGCCTATCAGTGAATTTTGAGGTCAGACATCAACCTCGAATCTCCCATGTAGGCAGTTGCTTACAGGAAGTTATAACTCGTGTCCTCCTAGGTACCATCCTGAGGGAAAAACAAGCTGATTGTCGTGTTTGAATCGATAATACTGTCAGATCTCGCCTCTTGTCGTCAGTCGTCTTTCCCAGTGCCTTTTTAATGCTGGACATAGTTCACAGGTATCCTAATAACACACATGATTGCGCGCTTCCAATGGCGGGGAAGAGTAGGCCGACCTTCGGCAGAGGCCAAGGCTGTGAACATGTTGGAGCTTCAAGCAAGGTTTCAAATTTCGAAGACCAGCGCCGTACAAGATTTATCAATAACAATGAAAAGACTGATGTCAAACAAACTCATCGGACGCATAACATAGCTCGAGGCTTCCACTCCTCCTCTTCTCTGAAACATTATTCTGATTTATGTGAGCTTCGCATGTTGCAAAGAGTTTTCTTGACTCACTGGCGAGTAATATGTCGATGGCTGGGCCGTATTGTGAATTTCTTAAGTTGTGACAACGGACTCTATTGAGAACGGTATCAATATATAGTGCGCTGAGAAAAGTGCCAGGTATTTTTAACGCGGCTGAGCATCAGGAGCTCCGCATAGCACCGTGTAAAATGAAATGGGACATCGACATAACCCGAGCCGTGGGCACGGAAATACAACAAGTATTTAAACGAGTAGAACCGTTGAATGAAGCGGCAGGAAATACGGAATAAGAACTGAATGATATGGACTATTTCTTCTGTGACCATGTCATGTATAACTTGGAGTGAACACTCCGTGAAGGGTCTTCTGCTTCTCGATAAACTTCTTCTTTCAACTCCGGAGTCATACCAGCAGCATTATACATGAGCTTAGAGCTACCCAAAGAACGGCGTAGAGATGTCCACAGCACTTGACCAATCAACTGCTCACTGGGATCTGATTAATTCGGGATTTGAGTCTTCGAATTGATCATTGTACTATAGTGTAGTGACATACCATTATTTCTTCCGTTCATTGCACATCTGATTTCAACACGGTCGACTTCTCTTGTTTGAGAATGAACGAGATTGAACATGTTGATCAATCTCAAGATAACTTACAGAAATCTTCCCGAATTCTTTAGAACTGATTCAAGGGACGACCCAACAAATGAGTCAACATTTCTAGAGCTCGAAAACGCGAGGTAGAAGTCATTGAACGACTTCAAAGACGGCGCTAAGCCTTGTGGTCCATCATCGTAGAAATGTAGATCCACGTCCTCGATCCAGAGCCATCCTTGAGGTTTGAGAAAAGATACAACGTTTTCAAGGACCTGCTTCCAATTGGGGAGCTAGGAAGGAGGGATCTATGTCCAGTCCGTAGACACTTGAGGAAAAAAGACGTACGTGCACAAAGACGAAGCGTGCATGAATGATATCAAAACTTTCCAGCTCAAATGGTAATTGCTCCGTGACATCGAGTTTTAGGAATTGAATGTTCGTAGGTAGCGGCCGCGGAGGTAACGGAGTTACATCGATTGCAGTCACTACAGCTTCAGGATGCGTCTGTGCAGCTTGGATGGCCCTACATAGAAGATTGAGAAGCTCGAACATTGCTATAAACTATGACATACCAGGCGCCACTACCACATCTACAGACAGGGTTGGTAGGATGTAGGCTTCAGAACTGAACAATACCTTACCCTATCTCAAGGATTTTCTTCACATTCTGGACGACTGGGCCCAAAGAAAGCTTGTGACCCATGTAAGCGTCCATCCCTTTGTGCATTTCGTCTAACCTAGAATCCGATTCTCATTTCAACAAGGACTCGGATTGAAACCAAGGACAGCAGTTACCGCTCCCACTCTGGAGCATCGTTCTAACCCACGTCAGCCTGAAGCGTCACAGGATGATTTTTTTGACTCACTAGCGAGTAATACGGCTGAGTCGTATTGTGCAATGCTTGAGCTCCGACACCAGACTTCATTACACAACGGTGGCGGATAAGCCAAATCACTCTCTGTACAGATTTGGAGCCGCTTAGAAGACCGACGGTTACCTAGGAACGCGGCCAAACATCGGAAAGAAGGGAGTGATACATACCAGGAGATCCGTACGGGGCGCCGTGTATATGTTAACAAAGGAATGAATAGTTGGGCAACCGTCAACGTGTGACCTCGTTTGAAAGGATATGTGAGTAAATTGCAACTGATGTGCGTAGCGGTGTTCGAGTTGTCCTAAAGGAAATATTACCAGAATGTTGCGCGCTTCCGAATTTGCAAGTTGCATCCAAAGGCTTGCAAGTCTAGGCGCTGTTCTTCAAGTGTGAGCTCGCCCCGCGACACGAACTTGAGTGACGTCAATGATCGACGGAAAGCGGGTTCAGAAGGTTTCGGCGCTAGCTTGGCCGAAAACACGCAGATCTAGAGGTAAGTATATGAAATAGAGATGGGGAAACTTTCACATTTCTAGATACTCTTCTCCTTAATCATAAGTATATGATGTACCCGTAGGTATGATAACGTTCATATTTCTAGATACTCTGCTTCTGCCAATAATCATCGTCGTCCTCATCGTCATGGTAGATGATCTCTGAATCACATCTTGCCTGATATGCCTCATAAGATGTATCACCCACCTCTGGGGCCTGCCCAGTATGATATGAAGACCAATTAGCACAGAGAAACTTCCACACCTCCACTGCACCTTCCCACTGTTTCTCGGCCGTGACATATCTAGCAGAAGTCCTTCGTTCTTGCTGGAAGATCTCATCAAGAGATTTCACTTCTTTATAATGCACGTCATATCCATACCAATGGTAAAAGCCTTTCGAGTGTCAGCCAGTTGATGCATCGCAAACTCTGACAAACGAGAAACTTACGAGGTGCCACCCGGTCCTGCATTCTTGTGAAGAAATATTGTAATTCACCACAACTCAGATTGTCTACATCCAGATCATAGAGCCCAGAAAACTCGAACCCCTTGTCTGGGCAAGCATGATCACGCGCTTGAGAAAAATCGATAAAGAACGGTTTATCGTCAAAACATGCAATATTTCTATCAAGGTCAATAGAATTGTGTATAATGCCGCTCTTGTGCATTTCCAGCAAAATATTTACAGCCTGCAGACTTGAAGAACAAGTTAAGATGTCAAGAAAAGAGTCGAAAAGTCACTTACCCGAAGTCTGAAAGTCCACTACCTGTTGACCATGGTGGCAAGTTCCTGGTTGAACCACAGTACTGATATACCATACAAGCGCAATCAACATGTGTGTCATACGTTTTCCAAAAGACCTTGGTTTCATACAATCCATAGATTTTCGGGACTGCTTTGCCATAGAGGGATTTGTTGCCGCAGAGAT
>JAGGAQ010006372.1:0-17424 GCA_017657225.1 Termitomyces sp. T69sscA
CTTCGAAACAAGGGAGAGAGAGGCCTTTGTTTTCATAGAATCGTGTACAAGTTGCAGGACTACATCGCGGTTTTCAAGAAAGATGGAGGGAGAAGTGTCAAGCGCCTCTGGAACAAGTGTTGCTTCTCGAAGAATGCAGAAGATTACCTCAGTCGGAAAGGCCAACTGTCGCATACCAGTGATTTGGAGTACATACGGTTTCCGCTCAGACAACTTCGCAGGATTTAAACTCCGCTGGCTTTCCAAGTAGTTTGTTTGAATACCGATGTGGTTTCTAGTCGGCTTTTTGACAGTAGAGACGATACAATTAGGCCAACTTTAGTCCAGCTCCATCATCTGTCAGGCATGCACTATCTGTCACCTTGGTTGCCTCTGCGGGTGGTCGTGTATCTCAAACCCGTAGAATATGGCAGGTACAATTACCTCGGTCATGAAAGGCTGTTGTCTTTCTTAATCCCTGATATTCTGTCACCTAAAAACTCACAATCTTCCGGCCACACTAGATCTTATACATGCATATCACACAGTATCTGACATGACCTGTCAGAAGACATTGTGCATGAAGTCTTTCCGAGAGGTGTATAGAGATGTATGATACCAAACAACAAATCTCACTCAGGTAAGTACAATGTAGTACATAATGTAGAAATATGAACAACCGGATATATCCTGTTCCTCGAGGACAGTCGTAATGGGTAGACCACTCAGCATAAAAGCCCCAATAAGACTGCTGCTACAGCCACAACTCCGACAACAGACACGCTATTCTTGTGCTCACTATCCGCCATAGATAACGGTGACGATGTTTGTGAAGCAAAGGCTTGTGTAGGTGGAGGGGTTTGTATTGGTGAAGCAGATGTTTGCCCCCGATTCACAGTAACGGTCTCCTGGGGTGAAGCAGTCACAGTGACGGTCGGCTGGGGTGGAGCGTTCTTGATCACGGTCTCCTCGGATGGAACGTTCTCAGTGACAGTCGGCTGGTTTAGAAAGTGGCTCAGTGTTGTGGACGGGAGACTGACACCATCCGCATCACAATCGTTGACGTAATCTAAATTCATTAATTATAGAGGTTAGGCAGAGGAAGAGGCAATGCCGACCATCGATATCAGCTTGGATAGATTGGATCTCGTCTGGAGAAGGAACGACCCCGGCGCCGAAGAGGAGGCAGTTGAAACAGTCAACCGCACCGGACTCGACACCTAAGGAGCATCCGCAAGCAAAGCTAGGAACCTCTGCGCAACCCTAGAATCGGGGAGATAAGTTTAGTGAAAATTGTTCACCAGTGTGACTGGCTTACATTTAGCGTTGAGACAATCTCAGTGCAGCGTTCGGCGCACACAGGCGGGATCTCATTCGGATCGACAGTTGTCTGACGCGCGAGCAGCCGGTGAACATCACGAGGAACAATTTGTGTCGTGGCTGATACTGGGTATCATATATCATGATTAGTATCAGTTCACCTGAAGTATATCAACGGAGCTGAGTATACCATAAGAGGCCAACGACAATACAAAAGTGAATATAACAGAGGTAAGCAACATTTTAGAGCGAGGAAAGAAGGCAGAAGGCAGAAGTCCCTCTGCTCAAAAGTCATTCCCAGCAATGAGATGATGGATATGATGGACCCGAGCATGACTCTGACGCAGTTGTGATCATCAGCATCAATGTGTCAAACTTTGATAAAACGCCAAGATATCAGTGTAGAGATACAGTGAGTATTCCTCAGTCACTCCGAAGTAGTGTGAACGACTGATGTATTACCTGTAGAGATACAGTGAGTATTCTACAGGCGGGGATAAGTCATAGGTAACGGTAGGTTCCGAGATCTAGAATAGATCGAGGCCTTCATCTGCAGTTTTTTGTCCTCAAAATTATCAATTTATTTGTGTTTGTTGTTTGTTTTATGCTTACATGAACTGCAGGCTATCCTGTTGCTCACTGCTCGTCGAGTCCTCACTCTGCTGTCCTCAAAATTATCAAGTTATTTGTGTTTATTTGTTTTCTGCTTATGTGAACTGCAGTCTATTCTGCTGCTCACATAATCTGCTCGTTTCAAGGCCTTGGCTTTTTGTCCTCAAAATTCTCGATCTATTTGTATGTGTTTGATTTACCTATGCTTATGTGAACTGCATGCTATTGTGTTGCTCACATAATCTGGCTGGAGACCAGCTGACTGTCCTCAGAATCGTCAATACTCATGGAATATATTTCAATGTCCTTATTTCCATGCTGAATGTATATAACAGTTCAGTCCTCTTCAGTTTGCATTTGTGTCTCTTGCTCTACACCTTTTCTCTTCACATCTCCTTCATCATCGCACATGGTTACCTTCCTCTTCAAATTAATTGTTTGCACCTTGTTCACTTTGTTTGTATTGTTTCTCTATTGCCTTGTTAGTATTTGACTTTCTCTCATTGCTGGATATCTCACCTGTCCAAACGACCCATCAAGGTGAATCAGTGATCTCAAGACCACCAACATCTTGAATGTTTGGCCCTTCAACAGAATCACTACCAATGACATTTTGGCTTCAACTATGTTGCCTATCCTGAATGCATATGGTGCCAACTGTTCAATCCTTTGAAGATTATGCGTAAGTTTGATTCCTTTTATGTCAATTAAATCTCCCCCTTACCTTGTCTTGTCTCCAACCATCTTCTTTGCCATGTAGTTCACAACATTGTCTAGAATATCTTCCACCATTGTTGCATATATCATTGAAATGGTCTGCTTCTGTTCCTTTTGATGAGGACCAAACAAAGTACCTCTCATGGGGTTTGCTTGACAAGAAAAGCCTGCAACATACTCAAACAAGTTCTGTGTTTGTTCCAGCAAGAGGCGCAGCTCCTCCTTCAGTATCGAGTCACAATCCTTTAATTAGTGACTGCTCTGATTGTCCTATTGGGTTGGCATGGCATGAAAATAGTTGTGCATACGACTCACTCATTGCAATTGTGTACAATATATGGCATGAAAACCCATCAAAATGGTCTCCACTACTTCTCAAAGTCGGAGGTATTGGTGCCAAGTTTCTCATAAATGAGTTTGATCAAATCTGTACTGACCAATTGCCCTTGTCTATCGAAGACATTCATGATCGTTTACGTCACAAGCTTTTTGAACAGCAACCAGGTATATTTCCTCTCAGAGGATATACCAGTGTCCACTCCTTAATCAACTACACTTTCAGTTCACAGTATACAATAGAAACTTGGTTGACCTGTCCTCATAAACATACTGTTAGTAGACTAGCCATGTGCAGTAAACATTGTCAGACAGTACTGCTTGGTGATGGACACCATTTGTTGCAATGTTGTGTCAACAACTTTTCAGTGGATACTGATACTATATGTCTGTCATGTGATAGTAAGATTAAAAGGCTGTTCACCTTTTTCCATGCTCCACCAGTCCTAATTTTTGATGTATCCTCAATAAATTCTATTATTAGTCCTGTCCTGTCTATCACCATCAAGAAGGGTACACAACACAATTATTGGGTCCATGGTGTTATCTATTATGGGACTCATCATTTTACATTGCAATTGATGGATGACGCTGAAAATGTATGGTTCTATGATGGCATAGCAACTGGTCAACTGATGGTACATGAACAGTCCACTCTCCAAGTAATTGACTTGTCTCTGTGCCATGGTCGCACTCCATCTGTTGTTATTTACGTCAGGGTATGATTATGTGAATTGAAGTATTACCCTCTTTTACTGCTCATATCTAAATATCCCTCAATCATCCACATGCAACATGTGATGTTTGTTTGTAGAACCACATCATTTTTGTTATCTCTGGTTTTGGTCTGGCAATTTGAGCGGGTCCCCACGTTCACCAAACTACATCATTCATTCAGGTCAATCGACTTTGGAATGATGCAGATTTATAGGAGCTGGTACATGCATGCATGTATATTCTTTATACTTTATCAAACAACTGAAGATACTTTACATAATTAAAATCTAGATCTCGGACATGCCATGCCTCGCAACGGCCCATACCTCTTTATCATGATATGCGATGGCATGCTTCAGCTCCTCCTCCTTTTCCTCATCCAAGATGGCATAGATTTCACCTTCAGATGGATACAACTCTGACTGCTTTGAGTCTGCCTGTACGTGCCTCCAGTAATGCTTGAGCGCATATGTCTAACAAAATGTTATCAATGGATGATCCAATCAAAGTTGTGACCTATTCTGACCTTCTTTGGGTTTTCTTTTTCATCAAATTTGACAACTTCATAGATGATCATAGCACGATCGCAGACCTCTTTCAAACGTAGGCCAGAAATTGTGGCCACAGTGATGTATTGTTGTACTTTCCCATCTTGCTCGATATAAATGACCCAGAGGACTTTGTACGTGTTTGTAAACACCCTGAATGTTGTGGGCCACCTGATAAGATGGTTTGATATCCATTGTAAGAGGGCAATAAATCTTCATTGCTGTGTCCCAGCCGAGTTGCTCAGGACTCATGTGCGAGAATCCAGTGATGATTCGAACAAATGTTTTCCATTCCTGCAAATCCTCAGTGAAAAGGACCGCTCAACAAGTGATTTCTTACTGTGTGGATGTTGATTGAAGTCCCTGTCATCATTACACCAGATTGATCGCACAATACCAGAGTGAGCTCGTCAAGTAAGGGGACAAAACCCAAGACAAAGCACCAATCCAACTGTTTAATCAATACGTGACACATGTACACCAAGAGCTGTTTTACAGCACTGTATTGTTCCAACTCTGAATTCTCTACTCTGAGCTTGTAAACAACATGGATACCCATCCACCAAATTCTCTGCATCCCAATCTAGATGGAAGTCAAACAGGCATCTGTTGGCCAGGAATGAATCCACTCACAAGATGCTCTTTTTCTTTCTAGTGTGCTTTTTCATGTTGTTTGTGGCACCAACACTCTGCAGAGAAGATGCTGTATCTAACTGAGTCTGTCTCTTCTCCTCCAATGCTGTAATATCAGTGCCCGTTTGAACCCCAACACCATCAGGACACCCCGCCACTGGTTCAACTTCAAGAGATTCTGGAGAACTGTTGTGGCTGTATGAATAGGCAAAGTCGGCTTGAATACACTCCTTGGGCATAGTTTCAACAATTGCATTTGAAATCATGGCAAAAGACTCATAGAGTAATTTCTTGCTTGCAGTGGGGTTTCCCAGGAGCCCTTCCGGGAACCCTGCCCAGCAAGGATGAGAATAGTCACCATTAGTCGTGAACATCTCCAGACTTTTGTCTATTGTAGATATCATGGGAATTTTCTTTTCCAAGAACTCCTCAGTGTCGGTAGTGGAGAGAGTGCTTTTGATATCTCTCTCAACGTCCTCTTTGATATCATCGATGTGCATCTTCTTATATGTGTGAGGTTGACCGATGACACAAATTTATATGAATCGACAAACTCCTGGGGCCAGAATATGTTTCTGATGGAAAAATAATCAAATGACAAAGAAACCTGTCATCTGTTTCTTGGCCAGCTTTTTACTGTAAAAAAAGGCAAATTTTCTTTGTTCAATCACTTTTCCCATCAGAAATTGACACATTGGAAATGGCATAACAGGTTTCCTCTTCAATTTTTCTCAAGGAAACACAATTGGGTGCCAGCAGTGAATGGGCCATGTACACCGCGTAAGACCACGTCCCTAAACATGCTTCTGGTCACGTGAATGTGAAGCATGCCCTTGCCTTTCCTTATGCATTATGGATCAGTTTGAATTCATACTGGACCGTGACAATACTAATAACATCTTTCCAACTTAGTGCACCCCTGCTCTCACAGAATCAACCTCAAGTGGACACTTGCTTCATTAGCTCCCACACTCATGTCATATTGCGCACGAGACACGTGCTGCAAAGGTGTTTCTTATCAACTCTCCCCTTCTCCCATATTAACACACACATCGAGGCACAAACTCCCATGCACGCGCATCCTGACTGACATCCCAAGCACGTATGCTGAGATCCTCACCTGCCGCACGCTCGAAGCCGCCTTGCCCACGATCCACACGAACGCGACACTTGTTTCCGGCCTTGCTCAGGCTCAAGCGTGCGCACAGGCTTTAATGCTGGGAGAAACTTGGCCAGGCTCACAGGACACTATACTAAATTGTGGACATCATGGTACCTTACTCATGATCAGTAATTCAGTGATTCATCTACTAACCAGATGTTACAGGTATACTTGGAATTGAAAAAGAAGAAAAAGCTCACGGTATCAATTCCACCATGAAAAGAATGAAAATCAGTGTCAATTGGACAAGGGAGGCCCCCTAGGGACAACCACAAATTTGCCGTCCTTGCCTGCTCGAATGATGTGATTGTTGACGTATGCCCAGACAACTGAGTCAGATCTACTTTGGTACCATTGCACGTCCTTGAGGACTTACTAAGTCCCCGTGCCTGTTATCTCTTGATCCCCAGGACTCGCTCGCTTACCGGTGCTTGCTCGTCCCATCCTCTTGTATCTCCGGGACTTGTGCCAACCCCCGGCACTCATCCTCCATCCTCCCCGGCACTTGCCCCACCCGCTGGCGCTACCAGCACTCCCCCACATACCGCCCCCGCCTCGCTTTGGTCCCCTATGCCTTGCGCTCCTCCTGGTGCCCTGCGTCTGTGTACATGGTGATCATCACATAAGGTGTTTGCCCAGTAGACTGAGCCCCTGTGGTCAGCGGAACCTGACAGTGGTAGACATGGTTGTGGTGCTCCTACAGCAAGTTTGAGTAGATCAAGATGTTGCCTAGGTACACAATGATGAAGACGTCATTCATGTTGTGGAAGATGTCATTCATGAAGTACTGGAAGGTGGCAGGGAAGTTGGTTATGCCAAAGGGCATCACAAGATATTTGAAGAGGATGTAGTGGATGCAGAAGACAGTTTTCCATTCATGCCCCAGGGCTATGTGAACATTGTTAAAGCCAAAGCAGAGGTCAATTTTAGTATAGACTTTGGTGCTGTGGAGGTGGTCAACAAGATCACCAATGAGGCAGAGGGGATACTGGTTCTTTTTGGTGACTTTGTTGAAGCCCCAGTAGATGCAAAGGCGTAGAAAGCTGTCCTTCTTCTTGGCAAATAGGACTGGAACCCTGGCAGTGGAGATCAAAGGCCAGATGAAGCCCTTACCAAGCATGTTGTTGAGATAATCTTTGAGGGCATGGAGTTCAACCTCTGACATGTTGTAGATCTTGCTGAATGGAGGTGCAGTGCCATCTTTGAGATTGATTTTGTGGTCACATGACTGATGTGGGAGGAGCTCCTTGGTGCTTCCTTCAGAAAACACATCAGCAAATTTGTAATACTCTGGAGGAACTACTTCACATAATATCTGTTCCTCTATCTTTGGTTCTGGAGTGGTGGTGTCGGTGTTTGTTGGTGTCCAGGGTTACCTGGAGGCGCTGGGCAGGGTAGTTGGGCCCTTTGTACTTATTGTGGGGGATGTTGGAAAGAAAGGCCAGGGGTGCACCCAAGGCAGGTCAAGGTGGAAGGGAGTTACCACAATTGTCCAGAGGTGTTATCAGAGCACCGGCAGCTCCAGCCTTGCTGGGGTCGTTGATAGGTTGAAGGTGGAGATAGACAGTGGTGAGACAAGCACTGGTGCTAAGAAACTTCATGGTGAGGTCCCTCCAGTCAATGTCAGAGTTGACATCACACAGCTAAGGTAGCCCTAACATGATGGGAGTGGTCTTCAGGAGCTGTGTAACCAGGAGATTGACCAGAAACCAAAACCATTGTTGAGTATGATGGAACTCAAGTGTATTTTAGTGATAGGCCCAGTGGTGGTGAGCTTACTGTCAAAGGGTTGTAGTTCCAAGGGTCTATTGGAGTGGTTGTGGAGGAGGTCAAGCTGGTCACTGTCAAACACGCTGATGGCCCTGCTGTCAATGAGGGTGGTGGAGACTTTTGGGGAGTTGCTGAGTTGGGTGCCAATGACAAATGACTGGGCCAACTTTGAGCAGAGCTGTGGGGAGGTGTGGAAGTGGTCAGTGGTGCTGGCTGGGGCAGTAACATCAAAGGAGATGGGGTCTGGGCCCTCCAGGGCTTGTTGGTTGAAGTGGAGAGTGAGATGCTGCCAGTAAATGTGGTCGTTGGTGGTGCAAAGTCATGGATAGCCCAGAATGAGGGGAGCGGAGGTGTATAGACAGGTCATGAGCAAATGGAGGTCTTGCCACTGACCATTGGCAAAGGTGAGGGTGGGCTGCATGTAGTGGGTGATGTCATTGGCAGAGGTGGAGCTGCTGTTAAAGAGGGTGAGGTGGATGGGGCTGAGTAGTCTCCAGGGTGTTGCAGCAAGCATCGCCAGAGATTTGTCAATGAAGTTGTCAGTGGTGCCACTGTCAACCAGAGTGTTGACAGGAGTGGAGGAGGAGGGAAGAATGGTGCAAAGGAGAAGGGTCTGAGAGAATTGGAAGGAGAGGTGAGCTGAGAGGGTGTCCAGGGATAGAGCTGTTGTGCAGAAGTGGGTAGCTGGGATGGAGAAGACATTGAAGTCTGGTCCACAATTTAGTGCGTCTTCTAAATCTAAACTCCTGGATTGTTTTCCATAAACTGGAAGTTGCAGTCTTCAACATTGATGGTCCAGACAGCTCATTCCACAGCCTGGCATTTAGGGCACTCATTGATGAAATGGCCTTGCTCACCACACAAGATACATGCCCTCTCATGTCATCGCCGCTTCTGCATCTTCTCAGGCACATCAATCTAAGGCTAGTTCCTAAACCTACTCATGCACAAGGCCTCCTTGTCATCCACAAGGTCCAGGGTTCTGTGGAGATCCTGTGGTGCCGTTGTTGTTGATTTGATTGAGGTCCAAATCTTCTTGCATGTCAGCAGTGTTGAGCTGTGCTGAGGGTCAGTGTCCCAGGGGTTGATTAGTGCTGGAGGTCCAGTTGTCTGTGATGGCTCTGGTCTGCCAATTGGAGTTTCTGGAGGAGTTTCAGGGTGCCCAGGATGCCAAGTACTTGCTGCAGTCCTCCCAATATTGCTAGTTGATTTGAGTAACAAGAAGCTTTTAAGTGTTGTAGTTGGGAGAGTGAACCAGAGGGCATTATAGTTCCAGCTGGTCTTGTAGGCCTCTTTCTCAAAGCAGACAATGAAGGTGGTGAATTGTTCATTGTTACACATCTGGAGATTGAAGAGGTTGTCTTTGGCCTCTGCTACAGTGCCAAACACGCCAAACTTACTTGAGAACTCTTGTGCAAATGCCTGCCAGTTGGAGTACTGGGCTGTTGGGGTCAAACTGGAGCAATGCTGTGTAGTGGTCAAAGGTGATGCCTTGTAGGTACATGGCAGCAAATGCAACATGTGAGTTCTCAAGTTGGAAAATGAGGGGCTTAGCTTGGAACATAGTAAGACAGTGCATGAGAAAAACTCTCCATTTATGGGGGTCATGGCCATGGAAAGGTTCCAGTTTTTGGATGTTGAGCTTGCCCTCATGGATCAGTGCATTGCAGATGTTGTCCTGGAGGTTGGAGTTGCAGGGCAGAGGTGCTGCATTGTAATAGTAGTAATAATTGTTACTTCCACTGTGCTGTGGGGAGACGGCATCCATCACAGGGCCCCAGTTGCCAAGGGGTCCACTGTTGGGAGATCCACCACCCAGAGGTGGCCTGCTGTTTCCTGGAGGCAGTCTCTGAGCCCAACAAAGAGGTGGTGGTTGTCTGAGAGGTGGTGGTCTCATGTTAGCATCAAAAGGATGGCCAGGCAGAGGTTTCAGGAGAGTGGGGAGTTGCAGTGCTCCTTGGAGGAGGGGTGGTTGTGGTGTGCTAGGGTCCATGGGTTGGCAAAGGGGTGAAGCATTGCTACAGAGATTGTGGGGAGGAGGTGCATTATTGTGGGGATGGTGCAAGTTGAAGTGGGATGGACAATTGTGTTGGAATTCTGGGGTGGAAATTCTGCAAGGAGGGGCCAATCCACAATTGGGGGCCTCAGGTTTGTTGATGTAGAAGAGGGTGTGGGGTGAAGGCATTGTTGTTTTTGGTGGGCAGGAATTGGGGAGGAGCATCAGGGTGTGAATTAGCTTCAGCAGGCTGGCCCCAGGTGTGGAAGGTGCTGGGGAGGGAGTTTGCATGGAGGCACACTGAGAGGGCAATAGTGCAGGCAGCGGGCTGGTCAAAGAGTCCTCCAGTGGGGTTGAGGGCTTTTAGACTGTTCAATGCCGCATTGAGCTCCTCTTGCTGGCAGGGTACCAGGGCAGGGACAGGGTTCTAGGGCTCAATCAGTTCCTCATGCTGCACATGAAATGAGCACATGGAGTCCATGGGGTCCTTGAAGTGCCAGAGGTTGGAGCTTAGTGTGGATCTCATTCACCAGAACATGCAGTTTGTCCCAGAGGTTGATATCCACCTGTAGCATATTCCGAGCGCTCTCAGGGATAGCTCACATTGATAGAGCTCATGAAACTCAAAGATGTGATCAGCCCATTGCTCTGGGGTCCCAAAGAGGTTGTGGTGTCCTAAGCTAATGAGGAGGGCATGAATGCATTTTGCAAACTCCATTGGAGATATATGGAAGGAGTGGAGGACCTCATCATGCTGTTGGACGTGGGCTTCAACCTGTTGCTGGCAGCCAAGGGAAGAGGGAGGAGTGTGGATTGGTGGTGCCACAGGGGGTCATGGCCAGGGGAGGTTGTTGTCAGGGGACCAGTTTCTGAACTGTGTCCAACTCTACTCCAAGCTTAGTCTAATGAAGTGCCCACTCTTAGCACATCTGAATAACCACTCAGCCCACCCTATCCCCTTCTGTCTTCTATTAGTCAGCCTTGATGAGTCATATGCATGGACCTTAATTCAGCATTGATTATTGTTTAGTTAAATAGTATTAGTAACTGCACAGCCACCAATGCAGTATATATATAGGCAGCCTGTGGATAGAATATTTCCAGGCTGAACAATAGCAGTGTTCTTCTGGCCTACACACTGAACCAACTGTAAGCTCTTTAGTGAAGTTCCATCACTTGGTTGAGCTCTGCTGGTTCCTTGTCTGACTCTTGCCTGCCTCTGTGCCTGCTTGACTCCCACTCATCACTGGCACCTGCTAGCTCTGTGGAAGGAGTTTTGCAGATGTAAGCACTCCCCTTGCAGTAGTAGGTCTCAGGATATTCCTGAGAAGGTGGGGGCAGGGCAGGGGCAGGCTGGGCATAGTACTGGCCCAGGGTGAAGAAGGCAGTGCTAGTGTGTGCCAGGGCCAAGGGTGCCCAGGCACCAGGCGGTGTCTCCAACATGCCTCCAGGCAGGACCTGTTGATAGGTTCCTGCTGTAGCCTGCAAGGAGTTGCATCACCAGTCCTGAGGAATACCTTGACTGATGGAAGGGCCATAGAGTACCTGGTTCTGATCTGGAGCCCAGTATCTAGGGACAAGTATGGGGTAGTGCTTGATTAGGGGAGCCAGATACAGAGGCTGAGGGGTACTCATGACATAGTAGTTTTTGAGCATAGGTCTTTTGTAAGCATTGGTCTGATAGCTGACAGGCTGGTAGGTGTGCATGTAGGTAGACATTGTAGACATGAGGGTAAGGGGAAAGTCTTGATATTATGTTAGGTTCTGCTGACCACAGGGGCTCAGACCACTGGGCAAATCCTTACATGGTGCACACAATGTCTATGAATGCAACAAGACTGTTAAGAGCATGGAGCATGCAAGACTAGGGATGGGACCAGGGATGTGAGCAGCAGGTGAGCAGGGAATCATCAAGTGCAAGTGCCAGGGATGAAAGAGGGAGTGGAAAGACAAGTGCTGGGGTGAGCACAAGTCCTGGGGGTGCAAGGAGAGGATGGAAGATGAGCACTGGGATGAGAGCAAGTCCTAGGCTGGGAATCAAGTAGACTAGGGCAAGCAAAGGGGACTTAAAAAGTCCCAGGATCAGAGATAAGGGTGCAAAGATCTAACTGAGCTAAAAGGGGAAAGGGTCAAGATGAGAGATGGAAGGGGTGATGGAACAAAATGAGACTGAGGCAAGAAAAAAGAGAGAGAGAGAAGAGAGTAAGAGACTTAGAGACTTGAGGTGGAGAGAGAGAGAGGAAGCAGAGATTAGATTGGAAACAATACAAAAACAATACAAGACAAATAGAGACAAGAGATACAAGGCAATATGAGACAAGTATGAGACAAAAATGAGATAAGTCAGGAAATGGAAACCAGGACATGAGAGATTAGGAAACAAGACTAAAATACAAAACTAGACAGAAAGTATGGCAATATAAAGACTAGAGTACTCAATGCTACTCTATGACTTATATACTGGATGGTAGGTAGGCCCAGGGCACAGGTCTGGGCCCTGGTAACAAGTCATGGTGCTGGGGCTCGAGATGAGTGAGGAGGCAAGGAGGTGAGCAGAGATGGAGTGTGGCATGCAGAGGTCAGATTAGAGGTGATGCGTGGTTGTGATGCATGATGGGTGTCTTGGTGGGAGCCAGGAGAGGCCTCAGCATGGGTTGGAAGAAGCGCCAGGGGTTGCCAGGGCAGGTGCTGATGTGGTGGCTGCAGCTGGGGGAAGTGCCAGGGATAGCTGGGGCCAGTGCTGATGAGGCAGCTGCAGGCAGTGATGGCCAAGGGGTGCCAGGGGTGGTGGTGGCTGGTGGCAGTGACAGGTAGTGATAACCAAAGGCTGCCAGTGTGGTTGGTCAGGTAGTGGTCTGGGCCTGGGATGTTGTGAAGGCTGGTTTGAGGTGGTGGGAGTCTTGGGGCCGGTGCTGAGTACCAGAAGTCAGTAGTGGGTTGTGACAGTCAGCCTCTCTCAGTGGAGTACTCGCTCCAGAACTCCCACATGATCAACCTTCACACTTTGATCTGCACCAACCCTGCAAAAATGGATACCTGCAAGCCCCAGCATGCCCAGACCCTCTACAACCAATGACCCCCACCAGGCCAAACCTTTGAGGCTAATGGCAACATAGGACTGCCCCCACCAGGAGGGTCCACACCCTCCTTGCTGGGCCCTAGGACCACCCCTAGGCAGCAGACCCCTTAATGGTGGACCCCCAAGCAGCTGAGGCCCCACTATGGATGCATTCTCCCCTTAGCATGGTGGGAGTAACAAAGGAGAGTGTTTGAAGTGAGGAGTGTGGCATGGGCAGAATCAACCAAAGAAACATATAGAACCAGTCTGTCAGGGGACTTCCATTCAATTTCCATTCTTGGGCACATCCTACGCCACCCCTGGGACCCCCCGCCCCTGGGACTTGCCCTAGACCTCCGGGACTCGTTCTAGACCCCCGAAGATCTCCGGAGGTCATTTCCTTTTTAGGAAATCCCCAGAACTTTGCGCCCCTCCTGTTCGAACATTATCCAAGGTTAAGGTTAGCTCCGGTCACCTGTAACCTGTACAGTTGTTCCCACACCTCCGCCGCCCACTGATGCGCCGCACCAAGCAGCGGGGAATCCTTAGACTTGTTCTCTTTGGATTTCCCTCTGCTAGGTGATTAGTACCATTGTATCATTGATTGCCCTGTCTAATACGACTTTGGATTTCCCTCTGCTAGTTGTGTGATTGAGCCGCAACTCCCGGAGGTTGCCCTTACACCACCCCAGCTCTTGCCCCCTCTTCTGGCGTTATCAGCACTTCCCTACACACCTCTCCCACCCCACTTTGGTCTCCTATGCCTCACACCTTACCAGTACTCTGGGTCTGTGGACACAGTGATCACCACGTAAGGTACTCACCCAGTGGACTGAGCCCCCGTGGTCAGTGGAACCTGACAGTTGTGACAGTAACAGGCGGTGATGGCCGGGGGTTGCTGAGGTGATTGGTTGGGTAGCGGTCCAGGCCTAGGATGGTTGTGGAGGTAGATTTGAGGGGGTTGGAGTCCCAGGGCCGGGCCTAAGTCCCGGGGGTCAGTAGCAGGTTATAACACAGACCTTCTACGACAAGCTGGTGGGCCACATGCAGATAATGGCCATATACCCAGATGAGTTCACCATCCAGGAGACATTCCTAAACAAAATACCAGCTGAGATGCATCGTGCACTGATACACAATGATAATCTGTTGCCAGAGGTCAACACTGTGACCAAATTTCTGGCGTATGCAATATGCTATGAGCAGTCTGCACAGACTGCAACTCATTATGATCAGCGCAGTTCCCATTGCACACATGGACCTTGGCAACCCATAAAGGTAGGGACTTTCTTGGCAAAGCATTCCAAAATGGAATGGAACCGCAATCTGCAGTTTGTCATATAGCAGACGCTGCCAGCAGGCCAGAGGCCTGGACCAGGACCAATTGGTGATGTACCAGCAGTGAAGGCCATGCAATATGAGTCTCGAATAGGCTGGCCTGGACCACAGGCAATGCAGGATGGTCCACCAAGAGTGGGCCCTCCAAAAGCCACCCTTAGTAGTGATGATGCAAGCCACAAACCTGGTGGTGTAGCCTCTCAATGCTACAACTGTGGCAGGGTTGGTGTCAGGTTCTGCTGACTATGGGGGCTCAATCCACTGGGCAAATTCCTTATGTGGTGCACACAATGTCTACAGATGCAATGTACTGTCAAGAATGCGAGGCATAGAAGACCAAAGCAGGACCAGGGACACAAGTGGGGGATCACTGGTAACACCGGGCAGGGATATGAGTGCTGGGGATGGAAGAAGGGGTGGAAGACGAGTGCTGGGGGTAGATGTGAGTCCTGGGGATGCAAGGGAGGGAGACAAGTGAGCACCAGTGCGTGAGCTAAGGAAAAGGGAAAACGAAACAAGTTGAGACTGAGGCGAGAGATGAGGGAGTAAAAGGGAAACTTAGAGACTTGAAGTGGAAGAGAATAAAGCAGAGATAGAATTAGGGTATGAGACGAGTAGAAACAAGAGACACAAGGCAATATGAGACAAGTATGGTATGGAACAAGACAGAGTTGGGGAATGGAAACCGGAATGCATGGTACTATGAGGCAGAGAGAAAACACAAAAATAAGACAGAAAGTACGGCAATATCAAGACTAGAGTACTACTCGCTACTCTATGGCTTATATACTGTACAGTAGGTAGGCCCCAGGGCTCAGGTCCAGGTCCCAGTGATTGTAAGGGCGACCTCTGGGAGTTGCAGCTCAATCACACAACTAGCAGAGGGAAATCCAAAGTTGTATTAGACAGGGTAATCAATGATACAATGGTACTAATCACTTAGCAGAGGGAAATCCAAAGAGAACAAGTCTAAGGATTCCCCGCTGCTTGGTGCAGCGCATCAGCAGGCGGTGGAGGTGTGGGAACAACTGTACAGGTGACCGGAGCTAACCTTAACCTTGGATAATGTTCAAACAGGAGGGACGCGAAGTTCCGGGGATTTCCTAAAAAGGAAATGACCCCCGGAGATCTCCGGAGGTCTAGAACGAGTCCCAGAGGTCTAGGGCAAGTCCTGGGGGTCTAGGGCGAGTCCCGGGGGTCCCGGGGGTCTGGCGTAGGATGTGCCCAAGAATGGAAATCGAATGGAAATCCCCTGACAGTGATGAGTCGCAGTGCTAGGGCTTGAGGTGAGACCTGGGAATTGCACAAGGCAGCAGTGGAGGTTGAGACATGTCATGCAGCACAGAAGGTCTTGCTTTGGGAGCGCAGAGACATGTAGCAGCAAGGAAGTGAGGAGATCAGCAGAAGCGGGGATTGGCGTGCAAAGGTTGGATCAACAGTGATGCATGGTTGTGATGCATGATGGGGGTCTCAGCACAGGCCAGGGAGGAGTGCCAGGGGTTGCTGGTGCTGGTGCTGGTGCTGATGTGGTGGCTGCAGTTGGGGAAGCGTTGGAGATGGCTGGGGCCAGCATTGATGTGGCAGTCACAGGCAGTGATGGCCAGGGGATGCCAGGGGTGGCGGTGCCTGGTGGTGGTGACAGGTGGTGATGGCCGGGGGCTGCTGAGGTGGCTGATTGGGTAGCAGTCTGGGCCCTTGCAATAGCTGCAACTGACTAAAAGGTCACAGGAATGTGATGGTGGAAGATGTGGACAAGAACCTGACCCCAGTAGTCAGTTTATCTTTGGATTTCCCTCTGCTAGGCAATTAGTTACTATTGTACCATTGATTATTGTGCCTAATATAACTTTGGATTTCCCTCTGCTAGTTGTGTGATTGAGCCACAACTTCTGGAGGTTGCCCTTACAGTGATAGCCTCAATGGTGGCGCAGAAGTGGGCTGGATTGTTTCAACCCATTGGAGAAGTGTATTGTCAACCTAGTGCTGATGAGATATCAGAACCATCAGACATAATGTTTGATGGAAATTTGCTAAAAGTGAGGAGCATACAGGGATCAACAAAGTCAATGATATCAAAGCCTCTTCTGAGGCTGAGGATAGGAGACACTGGAGAAGTGCATCTGCATGTGCTTAGAGAATTATTGAAACCTGTGGTTTAAGCATGCCAGAAGTGTGTGGATAAAGGGAAGGTGAAGGCTCAGAGCCTATCAAATGATAAATTCTGCAGCTGTGTCAGCAATGGCAGCAGAAATTTGTGAATATTGTCAATGAGACAAAGGAGGAGCTTCTCCCATAGAGGGAAGTGAACCATGAGATTAATCTCAGAGATGAGACCAAGGAGTACAAGTATCACTTGCCTTACTGTCTGTGAGCTCTACAGGAGCAGCTTCATGACAAGATGAATTGCTATATCAATGCCAAGTGGTGGGAACCACAGCCAGCAATGCAGGCAGCACCTTTGCTGTGCATTTCCAAGAAAGATGGGACACTACAGACTGCCTTGGATGTGTGACAGTGCAATGACAATACCATCAAAGATGTGATGCTACTTTTAGACCAGGAAGTCATCCATAAGAATGTTGTGAAGGCTACTAGGTCAAAAATTGACCTGACAGATGCTTATGAACAGGTATGCATATGCATACAAGACATTGCAAAAATGGTGTTTGCATCCCTGATGGTGTCAGGTTCCGCTGACCACGGGGGCTCAGTCCACTGGGCAAATACCTTACGTGGTGATCACCATGTCCACGGACGCAGAGCACTGGTAGGGCGTGAGGCGTAGGAGGCTGAAGCGGGGTGGGAACGGTGTGTTGGGGAGTGCCAGTAGCGCCGGTAAGTGGGCGAGTGCCGGGGAGGGTGGAGGACGAGTGCCGGGGATAGGCGCAAGTCCTGGGGGTACAGGAGGGTGGAACGAGCGAGTGCTGGTGTGCGAGTGAGTCCCAGGGTTCTTAGCGAGTCCTGGGGATGGAACAGAGACATGGAAACTAAGCAGGCCAAAAGGGGAAAGGGTTGAGATAAGATAAGGGAAGAGGGAACAGAATAAGTTGAGATGAGGAACTGGAGACTGTAAGGGCGACCTCTGGAGGCTGTGGCTCAGTCACACAGCTGGCAGAGGGAAATCTAAAGTATATTAAAAGTAGGTCACAAATAGCTAGTACGGTACTAACCTGGCAGAGGGAAATCCAAAGAGAACAAGTCTAAGGAGTCACTCTGCCAGACAACAGAAAATAGTCGA
>JAGGAQ010006373.1:0-17359 GCA_017657225.1 Termitomyces sp. T69sscA
GGTAATCAATGATACAATGGTACTAATCACCTAGCAGAGGGAAATCCAAAGAGAACAAGTCTAAGGATTCCCCGCTGCTTGGCGCGGCGCATCAGCGGGCAGCGGAGGCATGGGAACAACTGTACAGGTGACCGGAGCTAACCTTAACCTTGGGTAATGTTCGAACAGGAGGGACGCGAAGTTCTGGGGATTTCCAAAAAAGGAAATGACCTCCGGAGATCTCCGGAGGTCTAGAACGAGTCCCGGAGGTCTAGGGCAAGTCCTGGGGGTCCCAAGGCAAGTCCCGGGGGTCCCGGGGGTGGCGTAGGATGTGCTCAAGAATGGAAATCGAATGGAAGTCCCCTGACAGAGATGTGAGTAGGGGATCGCCAGTAATGCTGGGATAGGGACGAGTGCCAGGGTTGGTGGAAGACAAGTGCCAGAGGTAGGTGTGAGTCTTGAAGAGGCTGGGGAGCGGTGTCACGACCCGCTACCGACCCCTGGGACTCAGCCCTGGCCCCAGGACTCCAACCCTCCCAAAACCACCTCCACAACTGCCCCAGGCCCAGACTGCTACCCGGCCAACTCCCCCGACCATCACCGGCCATCACTGCCTGTCAATGCCACCAGCCACCGCCACCTGCAGCATCCCCGGCCATCCCCGGCCATCACCGTCCGTTGCCACCACAGCCACCACCACTTGCAGCATCCCCTGGCCATCACCGCCGTGACCGCCACATCAGCGCCAGGTCTTGGCTATCACACCACATCAGCACCAGCACCACCCGTCACCCCTGGCCTGCGCCGAGACCCCCATCACGCATCATGATCACGCATCACCACCGACCTGACCCCTGCACGCCATGCCCCGTTCCTGCTCCCCCTCACCACCCCACTACCACGTGTCTCTGCATTTCCAGTGCGAGACCTCCACACCACGCGACATGTCTCAACCTTGCCCCGCCTTGTGCAGCCCCCGGGTCTCACTCCAAACCCTGGCACTGTGACCCGCCACTGGAACCCGGGCCTGAGCCCCGGGCCCTACATACTGTGTAGTATATAAGTCGTAGAGTAGTAAGTAGGTACTCTAGTCTTGATATTACCGTAACCTCGTCTTGTTTGTTGTGTTCTCGTCTCTGTTTCGTTTTCTCATGCACCCTGGTCTCTTTATTTTTACTTGCTTCTTTTCTTACCGTACTCGTCTCGTTTCACCTCCCTATCTTGTCTCTACTCGTCTCGTACTCTCAATCTATTCTCATTGTTCTCCTTTCCCTTTTCCACTCTAAGTTCCCTTGGTTCTTCCGTTCCTGGCTCCTCTTTTCAACTTAATCATTTCCATCTCCCATTATCTTATCTCGACTCTTTCCCCTTGTGGCTGTTTAACTTCCCCGGTTCTGTTTCCATCCCCGGGACTCGCTAAGTCCCCGCGCCTAATTATCCCTTGATCCCCAGGACTCACTCGCTCACCGGCGCTCGCTCGTCTCATCCTCTTGCATCCCGGGACTCGCGCCAACCCCCGGCACTCGTCCTCCACCCTCCCCAGCACTCATCTCACTCGCCAGCACTACCGGCACTCCTCCACACATTGTCCCCTGCCCCGTTTCGGTCTCCCACGCCTCGTGCTCCTCCCGGTGCTCTGCATCTGTGTACACGGTGATCATCATGTAAGGTGTTTGCCCAGTAGACTGAGCCCCCGTGGTCAGCGGAACCTGACAAGCAGAACAAGCGAGCGCCGGTGCACGAGCGAGTTCTGAGGTTCAAGGAGGTGATGAGTGCGGGGACCTAGTGAGTTCTGGGGATGGAAGCAGCAGGGTGGAGATTAAACGAGCCAAAAGGGGAAAGAGTTGAGATAAAATAAGAGCAGGAGAAATGGAACAAGTCGAGACTGGAGGCTGGAGACAGAAAAGACAAGAGAACTTAGTATTGACAGAGCGATGATGAGTGAAGCAGAGTGTAATTAGAGTAGGAAACAAATAGAGGCGACAAACGGAGCAGATATGAGGTGAGTACAATAAAAAATGAAGCAGAGTGAAAATAAAGAGACCAGGATGTGCAAAAATACAAGACAGAGATGAACACAACGAAACAATACAGGAGTTACGGTAATATCAAGACTAGAGTACTACTTACTACTCTACGACTTATATATGGTGCGGTAGGTAGGCCCTGGGGCTCAGGCCTGGGTCCCAGCAGTGGGTTGCAGTGCCAGGGCTTAAGGTGAGACCTGGGGATCATGCGGGACAGCAGTGGGGGTTGAGACATGTCGTGTGGCATGGAGGTCTTGTACTGGGAATGCAGAGACACGCAGCGGCAAGGTGGAGGAGGAGGGGAGCAGGAGCAGGGTGTGGCATGCGAAGATTGGGTCAGAGGTGATGTGTGATTGTGATGCATGATGGGGGTCTTGGCACGGGCCAGGGGAGCATTGGGTGTTGCCAGTGCTAGTGCTGATGTGGCGGTCATGGGCGGCGTGATAGCCAGGGCCAGCACTGATGTAGTGGTCATGGTGATGATAGTTGAAGGGATGCCAGGGGTGGCGGTGGCTGGTGGCGGTGATGGGTGGTGATGGCCAGGGGTTGCCAAGGGGGTTGGCCAGGTAGCACTCCAGGCCTGAGAGGGGCGTGGGGGTGGTTTTGGGAGGTTTGGAGTCCCAGGGGTCAGTAGCGGTCATGACAGCTGCCACATCAGCACTGGTGCTGGCAACCCCAGGCACTCCTCCTGGCCCATGCCAAGACCCCCATCATGCATCACAACATGCATCACTGTTGATCTGACCTCTGCATGCCATGCCCTGCTTCCGCTCACCTCCTCACCTTCTTACCACTACATGTCTCTGCACTCTCAAAGCAAGACCTTCTACACTGCACAGCATGTCTCAACCTCCACCACCACCTTGTGCAATCTCTGTGTCTCACCTCAAGCCTCAGCACTGCGACTTGTCACCAGGACCCAGGCCTGAGCCCTGGAGCTTACCTACCGTACAGTATAAGTCATAGAGTAGCAAGTAGTACTCTAGTCTTGAGATTACTGTACTTCTTGTCTTGTCTTTCATGTTTTGTCTCTGTCTCATAGTCTTGCATGTTCTGGTTTCCATTTTCCAACTCTGTCTCATTTCATATTGTACTCATCTCTCATTGTCTCATCTCCATCATCTCTACTCATTTTGTACTCTAATTCTATCTCTGCTTTATTCTCTTCTGCCTCAAGTCTCTAAGTTCCCTTCTTCCTCTCTCATCTCGTCTCAGTCTCAACTTGTTTTGTTTTCTCTTTCCCTTATCTTATCTCAGCTCTTTCCCTTTTCAGCTCATTGGATCTCCACATCTCTTGCTTCCACCCCCAGGACTCACTAAGTCCCTGCACTCACCCCAGCTTCCTATTCATTAAATCCCCAGGATTTGCTTGTGCACTGGTGCTCACTCATCTCCTTCTCTTGCATTCCTGGACTCACACCTACCCCTGGCACTCATCTTCCACCCCTCACCAGCGCTCACCTCCCTGTCTGGCATTACTGGTGATACCCCGCTTGCATCCCTGGTCCCACTTTGGTCTCCTACGCCTCATGCTCTTGACAGTATGCTGCATCTGTGGACATCATGCATACCACATAAGGAATTTGCCCAGTGGACTGAGCCCCCGTGGTCAGCAGAATCTGACAGCAACCTGTTGATTGCCAACATTGGTGACCCTCTTCAGTGAGTTGTTGCTGTCCATTGCAAACATGCATGAGAATTTCAGCGGTGGTTCATTTTCCAATTAAAATGATATGTAAAAATATAAATATGTCAAAAAAAATATGATGCCAAGTCTCACCTCATAACAACGAGGTGGGCACGCATTCAAGACCCTCCAATTCTCACCATTGCACCCTATCTCCTTCCCTACTTGCTTCTTGACGATGTGGAGAATTTGAAGGTATGCATCAAATGCATTGAAAAGTCTGGTCCAATAGCACCGATGATAAGGAATCTATCAAAAGATGAGTATTGTACATATGGAGAGAAAGGAATAGAATTGACAATATACAGGTCACAAAAGACCTTGGCAAAGCTTCAATACTAAATGAAGGCCTCGACCTCCGGATCCTATAGTAAAGTTCCAACATTCAAAGGGACAGGGCAAGTGTAGGATTTTCAAGAGTGGTATCAAGGTACCCCTGATGCACAAGAGCTGACAGAGTTCTAGAATCTTGAGTTCAATGAATGGTGACCCTGGCGTCAAGTGTATAGATGTCAATGACATCAATATCAAAACCATAGTTCAGTGTGTCAGTGAGATCCAGGTTGAACATGTTGACGGAACCATCAGACTCCAGGTTGTGTGTTGGTGGGACTTCCATCTGATATTTCCAGGCAAGATATCCAATTGGAGTCATTGATGCCATGTATGGTTATTGGCATAGTACCATCTGTGAAAACTATTCAAACCATGAGTCTTGAGGTGTCTCAGCAGCATCTATGTCAAAAGAATGCACCAACTGTTGATCATATCATGAGGTGCAGCAGCAAGGGATGTGTCTGGCACATTGGGGCATCACCTCTTTCTAAGCATTGTCTGATTTGTCATTTCCAAGATTGACAAGCAAATTATCATTGGGTATAGACAATGTGGCAGTGCCTTGAATCTCGGCTAGTATCTGTAATGTTTCTTTTCCCAATCCTGACAACCATTCAACATGATGTCAGTGCCCACAAAGATGCTTGTTGACTTTGGATATTTTGTTCATATTGTTCATATCATTCTTGGGCATGCTCGCAATCTTGCCAAATGGCCTGCAATCCTAGTCAACTTCTATTACTAGAGCCTTGCACCTTTTGAAGTTGAATGCTCTGAGAGAGACCTGTTACCCTGAGTTTGCCCATACAGTATATAGAGGCTATAGATATGATAGTTCTGAGAAATGTGAGCATCAGATATGATGAGAAAGAACTAACAATACAATAGCAATGGTTATTGATGGTGTTGAGGGTGTGGAAGTCGATGTTGAGCTAGCAACCAGAATTTAGGGTGCAAGGATGTGGAAGTTGGTGTTGAACTGAATTGATGGCAGAGGGGCAGGGGAACTGCTGACTAACAATCCTGATGGTGGAGGGGCAGGGGGAATCAATGACAAATCATACTGATGGTGGTCTGATGATAGAGGGGTGAGAAGAGACAATGATGAGCAGCATTGATGGTGGTTGATGGCATTGACAACAGATATTGATGGTGGAGTGATGGTGGAGGGTGTGGAAGATGCTGACAGACAGTATTGATGGATGCATGGGATCCAGACAGTATGACCTATGTTTCTCAAAAGGGAAAATATGTTGAATTATTCATAATTATTGCTGGTTAGAGGTTGTAGCAAGTTCAGGGCTAATTAGCTATAGCAAAGGGGGAGTGATTGATGTACCTAGCTAGCCATTAATGCTGTCATGATCAGGTGTCCAGAGGTCTAGAGTGGGCCCTGAGGGTCCTAGGAGCGGCACACAGAGGCAGAACAAAGGATAGAGGAGCAGAGCAAAATAGAGGTTGACATAGAACAAAATGAAGGTCCCCTGACAGTCATAGATATCTTTCCAACTGACACTAAAAAGCATGACAATCTGAGGGCTGTTGAAGCTCTGCCTCCAGCTGAGCCAGCATCCTCAGAATACCTCCAAATCACCACAACTGTTTTTTAACTTTGCTCAGAAAATGGTTTGTGCAGCCATAAACCATGGTTCTGTCAGCTATACACTCATCTTACTTAAATCATCCTTATCCTGCTCAGCTCCCTGCCAATTTGTCATCTATGCCACAGTATTCATGGCTTCATATCCACATAGCTTGTATTATAGTAATTTCTTGAGTAAAACACTATTTCATTTGTAAGATGTACACACCATAACTGACATTAATTGAGACCAGTGACAATAAACAACAAGGTTGGATGATTCAGCAAGCCTGCTCCCAGCCAGAACTATAACTTGGCCTATGACCCAGGTGTGACAGCAATTTCACTTCCTGGTTTTTTGGTACCTCTTGCTTGGTCATGGGTTGACATCCCTCACATGTTACAAATCCCTCTATAAAATATGCTATGTACTAGACTAGATACAAATCAAGATGGGCTAAGAGTCTGGAGACTTTATACCCAAAGGATAGAGCTAGAAAAAAAAAAAAAAAAACAGCTAAAATTTCACTTCCTGACACATGCCAATACTATCACAAACAGGGAGTTGCAAAATTTCTAGCAAATTGATGATTATAACACAACAACTGTACTTTTCTCTAATCGGACATCAGGAGTCAGTTGAATAGTATCTTAGGTAG
The DNA here is from genome assembly GCA_017657225.1 of Termitomyces sp. T69sscA. Taxonomy (NCBI): domain Eukaryota; kingdom Fungi; phylum Basidiomycota; class Agaricomycetes; order Agaricales; family Lyophyllaceae; genus Termitomyces; species Termitomyces sp. T69sscA. The sequence goes on from JAGGAQ010006373.1 coordinate 6,271, forward strand.
ATGCTTATCATGTTACATTTGTGGTAGCATACCATTGAAGCTCCTCAGAAGGAAGCCAGATGTTCAGGTCCCAAAAACAGAGAGTTGCAAAACTTTTGTAATAGTGTGTCACATTGCCAGTTTGTCACAACCTGCTACCAATCCCTGGGACTTAGGCCCAGCTCCAGGACTCCAACCCCCTCAAACCCACCTCCACGACCATCCCAGGCCTGGACTGCTACTTGGCCAACCACCTTGGCAACCCCCAGCCATCACTGCTTGTCACCACCACCAGCCACCACCACCACCGGCATCCCCCTGGCCATCACCGCCATAACTGCCACATCAGCGCCAGCTCTGGCTTTCACACTGCCCATGACTGCCACATCAGCGCTGGTGCTGGCTATCCCTGACACTCCCCAACCACAGCTGCCACATCAGCGCTGGTGCTGGCAACACCCAGCACTCCCCCCTGGCCCGTGCTAAGACCCCCATCATGCATCACAATCACACATCACTGCCAACCTGACCTCTGCACATGACACCCCGCTTCTGCTCACCTCCCCACTGCCTCGCTGCTACATGTCTCTGCACTCCCAAAGCAAGACCTTCCACGCTGCACAACATGTCTCAACCTCCACCGCCACCTTGCACAATCCCTGGGTCTCACCTTGAGCCCCGGCACCAAGACTCGTCACTAGGACCTGGGCCTGAGCCCTGGGGCTTACTTACCATCCAGTATATCAGTCGTAGAGTAGCAAGTAGTACTCTAGTCTTGATATTACCATACCTCTCATCTTGTTTCTTCATGTTTAGCCTCTGTCTCATAGTTTCACATGTTCTGGTCTCTATTTCTTGACTCTGCTTCATTTTGTATCATACTTGTCTTGTATCATGTCTTACTCATTGTCTCTACTTGTCTCTCACTCTAATTCCATCTCTGCTTACTCTCCCTCACCTTTGACCTCTAAGTTCTCTTTTTCTCTTTTGTCTCTCACCTCAAGTCTCAACTTGTTCTGCTTTCCCTTCCCCTTATCTTATCTTGACTCTTTCCCCTTTTGGCTCATTTGATCTCTGCACCTCTCGCTTCTATCCCCGGGACTTGCTAAGTCCCTGCACTTGCCCCAGCTTTTTACTTGTTAACCCCCGGGACTCGCTCATGCACCGGCACTCACTCGTTCCCTTCTCTTGCACCCCTGGGACTCACACCTACCCCCAGCACTCATCCTCCACCCCTCCCCAGCACTCACCCCCCAGCCCAGCATTACTGGTGATCCCTTGCTCACACCCCTGGCCCTGCTTCGGTCTCCTACGCCTCACACTCTTGCCAGTACACTGCATCTGTGGACACCGTGCACACCACATAAGGTATTTGCCCAGTGGACTGAGCCCCCGTGGTCAGTGAAACTTGACACAGTTCAATCTCCACTTTGGGATTGTGATCCAATCAACAAGAACATGCTTGGCTTCAGGAGATTCAACAAACCACAATGCAATGCCTTCAGCAGACTTCGAATTCTGTTCAATTGCATCAAATTGGAATCACAGATTGTCATGCAAAACATGAGTTCATCCTCTACAGTCCTCCCACCTATACCAGGCACCTGGAAATTTAGCACAAACTTTCTTGATAATGTATCAGACATGTGTACAGTAACTGGAGCCAAAACATATTGTAGAGATTAAAACCAGGAACAGTCTTTCCAAGATATCTAAATTTCTACATATTGATCAAGCAATCGCAATATAACAACAAACTCGATTGACCCCAGAATCAAGATCAAAGAAATACTAGGATTGTAAGACCTGAATACAAGAGGATCAAGGATACAGCTATCTTGATCTCCAAAGTAATTACATTTTGCAACTCCCTGTGGTTTTGCAAGCCAGTACACGTGATAGTATGTATGGTAGTTGCTGTAGAATGATTTGATGTTGATCTATATATGGAAGGACCCGAATGAGCAAATCTTCGATCGCTCCACAACAAAAATTTACCTCCTGTAACCTAAAATGGAACACGCGGAAGTTGGCGCGCGCCATGGATAAATTAGGACTTGTCGGATTATCTGGCTAGTCGGAAGGAGTTACTCCACTGTGACCTGTCTTGTGTGAAGGATAGGTTCTGGTGCTGCCGGCCGTTCGATATCAATCTTCATGGAGAGGAACCAACGAGATTCACCGGTGACCTAGGATCTCATCTACAGGTTATGTAAGTCTTGCACTTTATCAATGGCTCATAAGGCCCGTCAACTTCGGAGCCAATATGTGTTTGATGACTCCTCAACGGTTCTTGGAACTCTTTTGACGCCCAGTCTTCCGTCCATACAAAAAGGTCAATCTATCTTCTGTTTCTACATCAACCTCCCTCGCGTACCTGGATTATCTTGTCATAATGGGCAGACAACCTGTGAATGTTCCAGAGGAGACAGACAAGACATCGGACCCCGATCCCGTTATCATCAGAAAAAAGGTCGGCATCTGGGAATTCTGGACAATTAAACAACCCAGATTTGATCTTTGCCGTCGATGGGAAGGAATCGTCTCTGGGATACAATTGTTCCTACGTCTTGTCACCGAAGTCTCCACGATATCTCGCACATTGCTCATTTTTTTTGCTCTATCTAAACTTTGGAAAGGTGTTGAAACGGCCGTTCTGATGCATCTATCATCTAGTTTGTTGCAAACCGTTTGTTTTATTCCTTTTTAATCGTCGAAAGCAATTTTTGCTTACAGGCAGGTTAGGTTGAAGCTGGTATACGCGATGGAGAAGCAAACACTCTTGCCATCCTTTTGGCAATTGTTAGTCGTTTATCTTGCCTTGCATTTTTTGCGGCTCTTGACTGGTGGACGTAAGTCAATTCTCAGTCTTATCTCGTGTAAAGCTCAATCATAATTACCATTCCCAGGTGCGACAATTCGGCATTTAAGACTCGAATTCTCCAACACTACGAGAGACATATTATGCAAGGTATGTGTCGTATCTTCAGTAATAGGCGACAACCCGATTCCTTCTCCTACAAAGCACGATTGGACATGGATCTCTCGACTGCACAAGGTTGGTTTTCCTCACAGACTGACCATACCTAGGAAATTCACAAATACAATCTATCAGACCCAGAAAGCCAGGTGAATATATCCCCAGATGACGCGTGGCAAGCCTTCTGCACAATCGTGTATTTATTGAGGAAAACCTTGAGTGCTCTCAGCCACTTCACTCTGATTGTACATGCTTCGCGTTTCAGTGGTGGCCCGGCTTTTGTGCTATCTTGTGTAGCCCAACCATTGTTGAGAATGCTATTCACTGAGGATGTATGGTCCAAAAGTGGGTTGTTTGTGTTGTGGGGGTGTTCTGGCTGACATAAATTCAACCTAGTGTGGATCGCAAACCTAAAACACACAGACTTTCAACGCATGCAAGCCCTATCTGTTCTCGCTACGGATACCTATCGACAGGAGATCATAACTGGGAACCTGAAAAGCCACATTCTGATTGGTATGCTTTGTCTTTGCAGAACTTTATATGTTAACATAGGTCCTTTATCTACAGAATACGACAAGGCCAAGAACAAACTTGGCGATACATGTACAGACGAATTTTCAAGTTGGCGGCAACTACAACGAAGCTCTCTCTCTCTGGAAGTTGTCTGCTCCATCGCCGGTGATCTTCCTATGGTACGTTACTTGGATCAATCTTGCAGTTGGTTTCCAAAACCCTGAGTGTTAAGGTATACTGCGCGGCCAATGTCGTTATCAACCCTTCGAGATTTTCTATCGCATCCGTTGCTGTTTTACAACAATCGTCGTACATGCTACGAGACTCTTTGCAGACTATTTTTTGCGAGACGCAAACATTCAACCGCCACGTAACGAAACTGAAAAATCTCTACGCAATGTTGGACAAGGTGAACAAGACCCAACAGGGAAATGTTCCCTATCCAAGCCCCCAGACCAGTAAAGATGGGATGGCGCTTGAACTCAAGTAAGTTACCGAGCCCTTTTGGAAAACAAATTGACGACACCTACATGATTGCAGGAACGTGATATTCACCTATCCAGGAAGCAAGAGCAAATTGCCTGCGTTAAGAAACGTTTCCCTTGATATCAAACCTGGACAGCTCGTCGTGATTGTTGGGGCTAATGGAAGTGGAAAGTCCACCTTGATCAAGTTGCTTACACGATTATATGATCCTAGTTCTGTAACACTACTCGTTGACGATACGCCTGTGCAGGAGTATCGTCCTCTTGATGTCCGCCGTACTATAGCTTCGTTCACACAAGACCACAACCTCTACCCGTTGTCCCTATACGAAAATATTGCATTTGGAGATGTGGCACTATCGACAGATACAGCCGCAGTCGCTGCAGCTGCCGAGCAAGGAGGTGCTACGGAGTTCATTGCGAAGTTTGTGGATGGTTCAGACACAATTTTGGACCCAAGAAACAACATCCAGCCCATCAACTTGCCCGATGATCCGGAACACCCTTTGCGAAAGTACATGAAGACGCTGTCAAGAAAAATCGAAATATCAGGCGGGGAGAAACAGCGCCTCGTCGCGTAAAGTGTCGCTTCTTCTTAATCGAGTTGACATACTGACTCGTCACCATCCACTAGCGCGCGAACATTCATGCATCTCAATTCTGGTCATGTCAACTTCGTTTCGGTCGATGAGCCGAGCTCCGCTCTCGATCCAGAAGCCGAGTATCAGATTTTCAACCGCCTCATTGCGAGTAGATCCGGGAAAACCATGGTTTTCGTGACCCATCGGTTTGGCCATCTCACTAAGCATGCCGACTTCATTATGTATGTTCACCTTAACTTGTAACCACATCGTGTAATCTGAATGCAGATACAGATGTATGAAAGATGGTGCAATAGCGGAGTCTGGCTGTCATGAGGAACTCATGAAGATTGACGGAGAATATGCAAAGCTTTACCAGATACAAGCAAATGCCTTCTCCCATACTACCACATAGATGTGTATTGTAAGTTCATCATGTTTACAATGCAAGTCAGATTTCCTTGTAAAAGTTTCACCTCACCTCAGTCATTCACCAAACAACTGAGGCTATTGACGCAGCATATTGTACAGATGTAGATAGAAGACAATTCAAAGTTCAAGATCAAAAGATTATTATATTGATTATTAGTTTATCAACATACCTTAGTTCAAGATCAAAGGCTCTGGTGTCATACCTGGGACAAGATCCAAATTTTTTTGAAAAATTAAAAAATTGATGCAGGCATAGAAGGCTTGTTTTACACAATCAATAGCTAGTGTTTTGAAATTCATACACAATTTAAATTTAATTTTTTAGATGTACACCAAGAGAAAATTCTGTATATCTTCTACTACAATGTTAAGCACTCTACTAACTACTGCAAAAATTCAGCCAAATATCACTCTTGGTATTTGTCAAACATTTCTCAAGCTGAGTGTTATTTAGAAAACAATAGAAAACTCATATCACACACCTGTATTTGCACAATTTATGATTGTCCATACCAAGACAATCATATTCATCTCTCCCAGCAGGGAACAAAAGTCTGAAATTGAATCTGTTCATATTTATTTAGAATAGTAAACAAACCTGGAAAAATGGGAGTGCCTTCAAGTTTCATCATATATTTAGGAAGTTTGAAACTGTGATCCCATTTGAGGATAGACTCAAGTAAAGAAGCCATGCACTGGTTGTCAGTTTCTGCTGACCATAGAGGCTCAGACAACTGGGTGATTTCTTACTGTGTGAACACAATGTACCATGTGCATGGTGAGTACTGTCAATGAGCATGGGACATAGGAGACTGAGAGACAGAGCCAGAGAAGTGAGAGGATTGTGAGCAAGAGCACCAGTCATGTCTGAGGTAAGGAGTATAAGGGTGAGTGCTAGAAGTGTGTAGAAGATGCAAGGGATGAGCACTAGGGCTGGTGGTGAGTCCCAGGGCAGAGGATCTATGAACTGGGGTGAGTAGCAGAGACTAACAAGTTCTGGGATCAGAGATGAGAGCACAGAGATCTAGCCAAGCTGGAAAAGGAAAGAGTCAAGGCAAAAAATGAATGAGGAATGAAATGGAAACTGGGGCCAAAGATAAGAGATGAAGCAGAGAGGAACTTAGAGACTTGAGGCAGGAGAGGTGGAGTCAAAAGATTGAAAAGAGTATGAGTTAAGTAGAGATGAGAATAAGGAGACAATACAAGACAAGTAAGAAAACAAGATGAGACAAGCAATATGAGGCAAGATAAACAAAGTCAAAACTAGGAAAACTGGGACATGAGACATGAAACAAAACAGAAATAGAAGTATGGTAATATCAAGTCTACTGTACCAAGTGCTATGCTATGACTTATATATGAGGCCATAGTGGATGTCTGTAAGGGTAACCTCAGGAGTTGTGGCTCAATCACACAACTAGCAGAGGGAAATCCAAAGTTATATTAGGAATGATAATCAGCCACTTGTGAAGACAAGGATCATCAGCCACTCATTATATATATTTGGGACATTAATTTGAAGCTGCACCGGTACCTGTATATTCACATCACCTCCTTTCTAATGTCTACATCCCTCCATCTAAACCCAACACTCCAACCCAAATCCCCCAAAATTATTCTTACCAACCTATAGTACACACCGTCGCCTACACAACGCAGCTGCTCTCCTCTTCCTGCCCAGCATCCTACACAAACCCAAACACCCCGCACAGGACATCCTGCATGCCTTCGACCCAGCCCACATCATGCCCGCCATATTGCGTCTTCAGCAGCACGACGTGCCGCCCACCCGTGCCAGCGGGTGCTATGGAACTCGTGCATGACGCCGAAGTGCGGCACCTCTGTGCGCCGGACCGTGTTCGTGGCTGTGTCCGTATCCGTATCCGTGCCCGCGTCTGAATCCGACTTTGAATCCGAGCCCGCGTGACGCGCGCCGAGTGTCGAGTTAGAGGCATTTGAATTCAATATTGCGTGAAACAAATAAGTCAATCTAGTATTACTTGTGGTAAACTTTAGGGACAAGGCCAAATGGTGGTTCTATGGAATGCTCGTATTCTATGGCCACCGAGTATTCGCCAAATATACCGAAGTCGCGTAGCGGCTCCTCCACTGATTCCAGATACATGTTGGGCCCGATTATGAGCTCCTCCAATTCCTTGCCCCCATTTCCTGCATTGCGCAACCACCAGTACGTCTCCCTAATCCAAGTCTTATGGACAACCCAGTTCTGCCAACCGCTACACACCACCTCATGGAATTTCATGTAATACGTCGCATCCCTGAACAGAGTCGCGCGCGCCAAATCCACATCTCCATATTGTGTACGTAATTCCTCTGCATAGCATACGTTGAAATACGCGCGAAGGTAAAACTTGCTTATGACTCCACGCACGCTGGGGCGAAAGTCTATGGGTTCAGGTTCCAAACCGTAGACAATGGACCACTCTGAAGGATTTCCGGTGGAAGTCAAATCACAGGGAACGGTATCCCAGTCTTCGTTATAATTCCAGCCGGGTTTTTCGAAAGGATATTCACCATTTGTCCGGAGATCGTCTGGGTATTTGGCGGTGAACATGAGTGGGAGGATCTGCGCGCCACTCCAATCGATTAAACCCGTTATTTTCAAATCGCCTGACGAGATTGACGATTCGTCAAAGAGGATGTTGCGGAATGCGATATCAGGATGGTGAAGAACCAGAGGAAGGTAAGATTTTGGTGGCTGAAAGTGGGGAACGAGCGAGGACAGAGGCTGAAAGAGCTCAACAAACATTTGTGGGGTGCATTCTGGTTCGCTAAAAGACTTGAAGAGGTCCTTTTCAAGACTACACTCTGAGAGGACATGTAAGAACTCTTCCTGTAGCTGAGCTCGCCACAAATCTTCCATGGATTTGTACGGACCACCCAAGCATCTCTGTGTCAGTGTCATGAGAGGACCGACAACATGTTGTCCGTCACCACCTTTAATACTTCCTATTATATTGAATGGTAAAGGCTTGGAGAGCGATGCCTGCAACCTTGCGATTGATTTGATGTAGGACAACTGCTGTTCTTGGGAGAGTTTATTCAGGCTATTTGCCAACGTCCTTGCGGGAATGAACTCCATCAGAACATAAGGCGCACAGACAGGATGATTAACAGTGACCCCATCACCGTTACAGACCGTCTGATGAAAGCGGACACGCAAACAACGAGCAGTCTTACAGACTCTTACAGACTCTTACTAAGGAGCCAAGCCTACTGGTCACAGAAGTCCGAGATCTAGAGTAGATTGAAAATGTATGGGATTGGGCTTCTTTGTCCTCGAAATTTTTACCTATGTGCAACAGCGGCACGCGCTACACCGGCCTCACCGCGCGCCTCCCCACGAACGTCATTACCGCGCCCTGCCCGAGCGTCACGATTTTGTAATCTCGGGGAGTTGGGAGTCAACAGGGGCTCGAGTAGAGATTAGAAAAGAAGTAATGGAAATGTACGGGTACTGATGCAGAATGTTGATGTTTCGCCTCATTGAATGTGAGTAAGAATGATCATGCGATGGATATAAGCATGTGCAGCTCATCCTAAAGTCACGGGGTCAGGACGCGATCGAATTACATACAATCAAATAGAGTGCCAATAGCTGAGCCATCGCGAGCAGTCCGCCTGCAGAGCACATTTTGCGGAGATTCTGCGGAGAAGAAATATATATCAGTAGACTTATAGACAATTACATAACGGAACACTCTGATTCCATTCGAGGAGAAAAGGAAATGACGGTGACGAAGATGGTATGTGTGGAATGATCAAATATATCCACTGGTGCCCGTTAATTGACTGCTATATCCCATACGACGTCTGTCTGCTCGTATTTGAGCCAGCTATACTCATATAGAAGCTATCAAATATAACAAGCAAATGCAATACCTGTATGGCTGCATGTAATTTCTTGATCTCCATCTCGAAGCGGAAAATACGGACCCTATGTCCTGTGCAGAACAACCCGATCTCCTGCCAGATAGAAGGAATAGATATAGTCTGTTCACAAAAGTCAAGTATACAACATTTAAGACTAGATATGGGACTGTCGGTAGGAGACGTGGTAACACGGAGTGAAAAGGTACTTACTCCATAAGTGGTTTCCTGATTTATTCAGCTTCAGGACTACCCTCAATCTCCAAAAACTCCTGCTCAATGGTTTCCAGAGTTCCTGAGATAGAGGATAGCTAATGTAAGTCGTAAATGGAGTGCAAGTTGGTGAAGGAGATGAATGACAAAAACAATCATGGTCACGGTACTGGCCCATTGGGAAGGTGAAAGAGAATCTAGAGTTGGCCAAAGGTTGGGTAAGGAAAGGAAAAGTGGGAGAAGTGATCTCGTTTCTGCCATTGTGAGCTCAGGGGTACAATGGTCTTCTAGTTGTCGATGTACAAGCCTTTGAGATTAGGAATATACAATGCGAGAGGTGGTTGAACTAAATCATCAACCTGTTACTTGCAAAGGGAGCTGAAATCGATAAGTTTTTCCGTCCCCAGAGTCTGCGTTAGACCTCATGCGTCATAATATGGAGATTGGAACAGCGCTGCATCAGGCAACTGTGATTGGTCAGTTTGATAAAGAAGTATGGGCCGTTGCAAGGCATGGCATGTCCGAGATCTAGATTTTAATTAGGGAGGTTCAAAACTGGGCGCATTTCGCAGCCGCATTTCGTATTTCGTATTTGATGGATTAGGTAACCCTAACAATTAAATGTCTGACAAGGTCAATTGTCACACCTTAGTACTGTAATACACATACTTGCATTTCAATGCACCAATGTAGGTGAAAGAATGATGATTGACCCTGGTTACACTGTAAGTAGGTATGATGCAATATCTCATGTCATGACAAGTTAGAACAATCAATACATTTGATTTCAAATACACTTGGCAAGAACTAAGCAAATATCATCCATCTCCCTCTGAAAGTAGGATGTTTTTCTTATTTCATGGAGCAGTAGGTATCTTAACCTTGATTATATCTTGGATTATATCATGATTTACTGAACACAAGCCACGGTGAACAATGAGCAGTATCTATAATATATGCGACAAAGCATGTGAAGTTGAACGTGCTGACATAAAAATAGGCTGTTTCAGTTAGTTTGCTGATGTAATAAGCTGGCTTTCAACATGACAACTGAGTTTCCAAAAGTTGCCCCATGCAACCATCTGACTTTGAAACTTCAAGCTGAGTTTCTAGACATGGGCCATTCACTGTTTCTTTTGTGCTTCTCAAGTGTCCTCTGCAGCTTTTTGGCCAGGACTGTAACTCCATTCCAAGCATGCACTTGTGCAGCACATGCCTCTGTGTATAGTCCAAGAGAGCAGAAGTAGCAAATAAAGTAGTGAGGTTAAGAGGAAAACAACAAGAATTTAGAGGCTGTATGTAGTGGAGAATAATAAGTGGTTAATGTCATGTATGAAAACATTATTGGGTGGTTCTGAGAAAAACTAAGACAAGATACAAGAGTTATAAGACACAATAGATAGAATTCAGTGCAAGATCTGGAGCCTAGCAGGAATGTATAGGTGTCTGACTTGATGGAGTAGTGATGCTACTTCAGGATGTTGGATTGGTGAGACACAATGAGAACAAAGTGGGGGGAGAGCAAGGAAACATTCACCTATGCTGCAACCAAGCTGAATTGAATGAAAGGGCAGAGTGAGACTTCCTGCCCTACTGCCCTCAATGTAGCATCTGCCATTTCCATGGTGAGGATGGCTTCCAGTCACATGGAGTAAGAGTTTGGCAGAGTGCTGCTGAGCAATGTTGCTTGATGCCTGCTGCACACAGAGGCCCCAAGAAGGCTAGATGTCAACCTCTGCAGCTTTTCAGCCAGGAGTGTAGCCTGAATCTGGGCACATTATTACACAGCACATGATCCCATATATATTTCAAGAGAGCAGAAGTAGCAAAGTGAAAGTAGTGAGGTAAAAGGATAATGACAATGGTGTACACAGTTCTTCTAGAGGTGTGTTCAGTCAATATCAATATAATTGTACTTCTGTGTCTATATCCCTCTTTAATCTATAATTTTTAGCAAAACAATGTTTCTTTTGTTCTTTTATAAGTTTGAATCATTTTCTTTGTAATTTCTT
>JAGGAQ010006374.1:0-17320 GCA_017657225.1 Termitomyces sp. T69sscA
TGTTCTAATGGGACAGGTAGTCCAACTGGTTCGTCGAGTGCAATTCCGACGTGTTCCATTTTAGGCAAAACGTTACAGACCGTAACTCACGTGCCTCGAGAGCATGACCTACACTGTTATTCAAATATGCACGGCAACGCCCTCGTAAAATTGTTATTGTCCTCCAGAAAAAAAAATGTTCCACAGAAGAGAATACAGAACAAGTACAACAGTAGGTATCAAATCATGCAGCGATGCGAGGAAATGCAGTATTGATGAATTGAAATGAAAGGTTCCCAAAGTAGAATAGAAAGAATAAATCATTCGTAAAATCTGAAGAACAAATAATTGAGTCCTTCGAATTTTTTGAAAATGGAGGGGTGAGGGTATACATCGCAGACTGCCTGGATAGGCATACAAATCGTACCGTAAAGAATATGCGATCGTGAAAGGTCATTCAAGGTCTAGGAGGGGTAACCCGTCAATCAAAAAGCACACGACAGCCGAGCGCTGAACCCGAGACTAACCTCATATCGCCATTACGGCGTCGACAGAATTGAGATAGTTTCTAATAGAGGGTGCTGGAAGCCCGCTTCTCAGACAGGGAGGTCGATATCTCCTCCGCCCCTGCATGGAAACAGTCGATAGGGATCATGCCTTGAAGACGGTGGATATTTTTCCCTTGCTTTGCAAGGATCTCTTCAAACGCCGGCAGCTTCTCTACGAGTGCCCAGCCGTCGTCGAAGAGCTGCAAGATCCTGACGCTGTCTGTGATGGTGACCGTAAGTTCATCGTCACGCGTACTTTTAAACGGACGCCGGATGGGTTCCACTTCCGCAAATTCAGTAGTGGGCGAGACGGGGTCGGAGAAGGGATTTGAAGGGTCGGAAAAGGGATTGGAGGGTACGGCGGGAACAGATGATGTTCCGCACTTCAAGGAACGAGAGCCGCTGTGTAGCGTAACAACGCTCATCGGTCGACTTGAGCTCGAGTCTCCCGATTGGGCTTTAGGGGGCATAGGAAATGAGAACGATTCCGAAGGCGAGAATGGTCGAACGGATACTGGTGAAGAAGTTTCCCGGTCATCACCATTCGGGACTTCCAGATAATGCGACCCATGATGCGACCCGCTACTAGTAGTCGCGATACTGTGGATCGATGTCCGGTTGTTTGCCGGGATTACACCTGGAGACTGTGAATTATCGAATGCGATGAGCATAGGAGAGTCGGGGATTGCTAAGTTGGGACTGAATAGTTGGATATCGTCCCTGCCACGAACTTCGGCCATAGGCGGAAGAGCAGGGACACTATCAATGGAGTTACTCACTCTTGGAATTTGCGCATAATTGATGGTGGTCTCGAAGCTGCTGCGGACACTGGCGCGGCTCACACTCTCCGTACTAAGCCGCGTTCCAGACCTGTTCCACCAGTGATTCCGTCGTTCCGAACGACGTTGGCGGTAGCGTCCTCGTAGTAGGACAACTGTGACGGCGATGAGGCCGAGCGTAATCACGATCACAATACCCGCGATGGCACCGCCAGACAATGGACTTCTAGTATCTTTAGAACTAGAGTCTCCTGTGTTGCTCACATCGTGAGGGCCAGACAAGGCAGTAGAAGTAGAATCTGGAAAGCCTATCACAGAGGAACCTGCAACTCCTGAGGTAACGGAGTGGGCATTGCCACCATTAACAAGACCGCCTCCTGGGCTGTTACTGCCAGTACCGCCAGTACCGCCAGTTGGATTTGCATTACCGGCAACGTTCGCGATTGATCCATTGAAATTGATGTCATTGCTCGAAGGTGAACTGGAAGCACCGCTGCCGCTGGCGCCATTTCCCGATCCATTTCCTCCAACAGGGCCATTGCCAGACGCGCCAGATGGATGGGGCGAAGACGCTGTGCTACCTCCCGTCCTGACACTCGTGGAACCCGCGCCATCAACAACCCTTGTTGTCTTCCCATCAACGGATCTCGAAGTTGAAAAATTGTTCCAACTGCTAGTGTCCGCAGGGCCGTCTCCAGTGTTTTCGCCCGCGGCTGTCGTTGGCGTTGGTACCGGGGGGGTTGTTGGAGCGGGAGTCAGGGTCGTTTCATACACTGGCGTGTGGGTGGGCTTCAATTTCGAGGTCTTCGCGGCTGGCTTATTTGTTCCTGCAATAAGTGGAGTGATCAAAGGGCCAAGAAGGGGTATTGAAGGCATGGAGATCGGAAGGGTGATCAACGCAGGTGCCCGAGGCTCGAGCGGGCGATAGCCACGGCTGATACGTGCATGATTCCGCCTCTGCCTGGCACCGCACATTTTGGACCGATTTCTCTAGTAAAAGAGAAAAGAGGCGTCTTCAAGTATTGTAAAGAGCGTGGGGGATAAATGAAAGACTCAGGCGGGCAGGATGAGAGCGAGAAGCATAGAGCACGAGTGGGAGAACACTCAGGAGAAGATTCCGTTGTTTGGCCTTACGTTTCGCATTTTGCCAAGCGAATGACAGGGCCGGCATAACGGAGGATAATTGAAAGAGAAGGAATAGAAAATTTTGAATACAAACGAGGAAGGACTTGCCTCTTACAGAATCAGGGTTTGATCGCAATGTGCTCCACTCCACGACCACGTGTACTAGTATGCAGCGAATTCTTCCAGTTCATGGTCTCCTTGGTGTTCTCTACTGCTTCTTGCGCGGCGCAACTCCTTCATATGCTTCGTGTACTTGTTTCTCCTGTGTGGCGGCGGACCGGAAAGCGTTTGTTCAGTGCGAAAGCATATGTTATTCGGCTTGTGGATGTGACTTCTTGTTGACCCATATGTCTTCTGACCAACTTGTTTGGGTTGGTTGAACAGACATACCACAAGCTTCTGGCATAGAATCTGCAACTTCTAGCTTCTCCGTCGAACAAGAAGGATAATCATTCTGTCATCGAGAAGTTGGTCTCTTATGAGTGTTGGGCGCCAGGCATATCGAGTTCTCTTGAGTACATTCAGTCCGAAGAGGTTGAGGCACTCAATCACCTCAGGTCCAGTTTGTACCCAGTCTGTGTAGTTGCTTGTGGACCAAACATGCCGTTGCTAACGCATTGACAACAAGAATATCTCGATATCGCCACTAGTCTGTTTCTGTATTGACAACACCATTCTTCAAGGAACATGTCAACCCGTCGCAGATATTGTACGTTGTTGCAGCCCATCGATGAAGGAGAGAGAGAGTTCAGCTCTCGGAGTCGGCTGAGACAAGTTGAGTAAACTCGGATGACAATATATTAGCAGTGTAATGATGTCCATTGTTCGCGCATCTGTTCAAGTTGCACTAGTAGTTTTAAGGAACGCATGTGCAATAAAAAGTCTTTCGGATACGGGGAATCGAACCCCGAGCTGCCGCGTAATTCATTGCGTATAAACAGTGATGAGAGGCGGCAATGTTAGCCGTTACACCATATCCGATGACACTACAGTTTCTTTTACTGTATTATTGATCTATGTGATGAGCATCGAACGAAAGATTGATTTCCTTCCAACTCATTTACAAACAAACACCTCTCGACATGGAGAATCGAACACCAAGCGTCCCCTCATCATGAATTCACATCCATGTAAAGGCGAAATTTGGCGACCGTTGACCCATGCCGGAGGATAACTCACTCTCAATTTTTGTGATCATATGATATCAATTGAATGAATGGATGTTCCTCTCCTTCGAACTCATTTACATCCCCCTTGTTCCTAGTCATGTACACTGTTGCATTGCGAAACTAATGGAACCTTGACTTGGTGTCTAACTGGGGTCTGGTGCCGCAAACACCCTCTCTTCTCTTTGAACTTCATATCCTGGAAGTCATCGCAATAGCCCGGACCATATATTCTTTTGTTCCAAATCATGGAAGGACATCAAAATTCTTCTCACTTGACACTTCTTGAAAGACTCTTCGCCGAGTCTTCGCGTTGTGAATATGATCGGCACGGAGAATCGAGATGATTGTCATGTGTCCACCTTCCAAGCACTTCTAAGTGTTGATACCCATCAAAATCTGGGTGTTGAACGTTGAACATTCGCACGCAGGACTTCAACAGTGATGGAATACCTACTCATGTGATATCTCGCGAAGGAGAGCTATCAATGCGACTGCAATAGGTTAAATCTGAGATAGTCGGGTCACTCGAATGCAAACTCCATTTGAATTGTCGGACAATGACTTCACTTTGGCGTACATAGATCTATCTTCCCCTGGACGAACTTATTTCCATCTTACAATCTCGTGTGATTTCATTTCAGTCGCCGCGACAACAGAGATCTCGGCCGTAATGCATTGATATAGATCGCTCTGGCTACACACGGATTATGATACAAGTACACGAGGTATTATAGAAGTTGTTTCAAGTACACTATTGCCGGTTTCCAAATCGGATCGTATTATGTAGTTTGGAGGAACGAAGATAACGGATGTTGAACAAATAGATCGATGAAAAACGCATCCAAACGAAGAGTCGAAAGGAGTGTGTCAAGTCTGTACAAGCCGAAGAATTATAAAGATAGCAATGCAAGCAACACAAGGGTCAGTCCTACGATGCTCAGAAGCCTCACCGAAGTCTCCTTGACATCTGTCGTAAACAACGACGACGACAGAACACGGGTGAACTCCGTCTCTGGATACGTCTCATCGTCTGTGTCAAAAAGTCGGTATGTTGAGTCAGGCTGGGACTTTGAAGGTAGCGATGGTCCCGGGTAATTGATCTTCGCATGCTGAAAGAGTGTGCGGACTACTGAAAGAAGACGCTCGAATTCTAAAGCGAGGGAGAAAGTGGCAGGGAACGGAGACTGTGAGTGGGAGGATACTGGAGGGGCGGACAAAGGCTCCAAATCGCAAAGAAGCATACATGACGGGCAGCGATAGACGTTTGTCTCGGAGATCCACTGTGTATATTCAATCAGAACAGAGACAAGATGGATGAAGGCGAAGCGAAGGAAAGGAAGACGGAACATACGTCATATATTTGTTCCAGATTCACTATAGACTTGCAACAGGATGTCCGATATCGTACAACCGTTATTTCGAAGCTGCTTCCGTATCAGTGGACAGATCAGAAAATTCACTGCACCGACAGACCTATTCGCATGCTCATCGCTTTGTGCTTTTGTCATTTGAGTCTTGCGTTTGAGGATCGAAGGTAAGGGCTTCGAGGTGCGATGCGGGCTTGGGCGTAGAATCGAATTCGCCATCGCGCTTAATTCCACATCGGGGCTCTCAGTGAACTTCGACCCGGATGCTTGATTATCCACAGACTCGTATGACTCGACGATATTCTCTATGCGTAACGGAGACGATGATTGGTGGAACCGGAGCAATCCAAATCGCGACATTGTAGGGTAAGTAGGCTGTAGGGATGGTCTGAGAACTTTCAGTATACAAACCCTGCTTATAACCATGTAATGGATGCCCCGTTGGGGATGGAGTAAGGTGTGTGGAGATGGCTATGCTTATTCGGCGTCAAACGAACAGGAGCTCATCCTGTGGTGGTGTCAAGATACCGATTGAGATGGATATAGAAATCTGGGATTGGTAAGATGTTAAGTAGTATACAAATGAACCTGCGAGGCACGCGGGGACACATACTATTTTAAGCCTCTGTTCTTCACCAGAATGGTTTATCTGGACGATGCTGAACAAGATGTGCCAGAGTTAGAAAAACGTCAAGTACCGCTTTTGTAGTTCTTGTGGTGGGGACCTGTGACTTATCAGGAACCTGTGACTTATTCAGCAATTTTTTTCTCCAGGACATCCAGGTACAAGTTTGCTTGACGAACGGAAGACAAAAGGCTGAAACAAGGCGGAAATGCCTGAAATGGAAAAGCGAAATTAAGCATGTCCTTTTCTGAGAATTAGATAATATTATATCAAAATATATCTGTTAGGTAATTGCCCTAGGTCATTTGTACTTCCATCGCTGCTGTTACACATCATTGATTCGTTGCGACTATCGGTGTCGTTGGTATCGTTCTAGAAGACTGTGAAACAAGTTACAAAATCTTCCTATACTGTCCCTCCCTGTAAAAGGCGGTCTAGGCTAACAAAGGCATCAGTCGAATGCTCTTGAGTCTTGTCACTATAGCACACTCAGGTATCATATCCAACCCACCCTTCCGTGTAGGAAAACGTTTTCAGAGGTCGGCATTTGCATCTTCCAAGCCATATAGAATGACGTATAGGCAATAGGAACCAATGATCTACCGACGTTTCAGCTCGTTCTCGATTTGGATTGTCAACGTCCCCTGGATTACCAAGTAGTAATACATGCTGCTTCTCAAATATAGCATCGGCCATGGTAATGATCTATTTGTACTCAATGTCGGGCATGCCCAATCACACTATCTTGTGCTCATGCGATCATGTATTTATATCCTCTTCCAATGGACTAGAAGAGATATCATACTCATCGTCACCGAGTCCTTTCTTGACATACCCAAAGAAGATAGCTATACAACACAGTTTATGCGATAAACGGCATTGGTTGCAGAAATGAGTTCCGCTGATCCTTTGTCCGTAAAAGACAGGTAATGTGAGATGCTCTTCCATCCCTCCTGACAAATTTTTCAAGTGAGTACTTCTTCAATCACTCTGGTACCTTCTTCAGTGTTGACTTGCTGGCTATAAGCATCCGCCACTACGTCGCTGCGTTTGCGTACAATCAACGACGGAAAAACCATGTATATTTCGGCAATCATGAACGAGAAAGCGCAAACGGCAAGCAAAGCAACAAGTCCAATAATTCGTCGTTGTCTACATTCAGCATATTGCCTCCTTCCATAGACACGTATTTACGATTGTTATATCCAAGAATGAAGCGAGCATGGCTTTATTTTGCGCCACCAACCTTAAAGATTACAAAGGAAAATAGGGTTTTCTGTTGTTGATTTTGTTAATGTTAACGATTCACGCCATTCGTTTGATTCGCCCTTGTCGGGTGATGACGAAATGATCTACATACTGATACTTCGATAGCGTATATGGCAGATAGAAAGCAGGCCACACTTGAAGATTGGGATAGAAGACCCACAGCGATAGGTAGCTAGATACCGGGGTCGACCAATTTCAAAGGTCTGAGAATGGTCTACACCAAGCTTTGTCCTATCAGCAGATTAGCATTCCATTTTGCTGACCTTCTTTTGTGTGCAGTTGAGCTGTCATCAATTAGTTTAGTAGATTGATTAAAAACCGTATGAAATTAAAGTCTCGTTGACATGCGAAAAAAGTCCATATGTACTATAAACGTGTCGTCACGGTTTTTCTAAAGTCAGACAAAGGCTGAGTGCACAACCATAAGTTTATAAATCAAGTAACAAAATCAGGAAACGACGACAGGTGCGGCGCTTGAGAACCATCCAGTTTCATCAGCATATCCTGGGTACATAGGTGGCGCTTCGTGCAGCTGATATTGTAGTCGCTCGATCTCCGCTTTCATTGCCCGGTTCTGCTGCACAAGTTCGGACATATCCGAACGTCCAGAGCGACTCGGTCCACTCGCATGATTGCTCGACGCATCTAGTTCCTTCATCAGACTGTTTATTTGCTCAGTGATCGTGGTCAGATGCTGTGCTCGAATCAGGTCTGAATTGGAGTTTGTATTGGTTGAAGGGGAGTGGTTGGTTTGAGGCGCATGCTGCACGTCTGGTTGTTTCCTCGTGGGTGTAAAAAGTAACCCTACGGTCCTGGTCTCGAAGTCTAGATGGCCGGGTGAGGAAGGTGTGAACGGTACCAAAACTGGATACCGTGGCTTGGGTCCGGGCGTTTTTGATGGAGCAGCTGTTTGCATTCGCCTTCTGCGACGGCATAGGAACAAGATGATGATGATGATGAAAAGGAACGCAACACCGCCTACAGTACCTCCAGCAATTGCTCCAATGGGAACCTTGTGAGTTATGCCGCCATCATTGATGCTGTTACTGCTTTCCGGGGCGCTCATACTGCTTGATGAAAATGAAGGAGCTATGACTGTCCCGGTATCTGATGGCCGTGACCCGGTTGTTCCTAGTGTCTCTGATGTACTCTCTATCATGGTATTGCTCTGCGATGAAGTGGGATTGTGTGAGGAAATTGAACTTGAAGATGAGGACGTTTGGACCTCGGATAAGATCAAACCAAGACTAGTACTCGTCACAACCGAAGTACTAGAGATAATCTCAATTGAGGTACTAGTAGAAGTTCCAATAGCTAGACCAGGAGGATCTATAGTCGTTTTTGTTGGGGTTTGTGAGGTCGTACTATCTATCGTGTCGTTGTATCTGCAAATAGGGCGACTTCAACACTTTCAAAATAAGTGACTGCATACCCACTGATAGATCGCATAATCAAAACTAGTGAAAAGGTCTCGATCAACTCCCGAAGTCGATATAAGTAGTGTGTGGCTTTTGTTGGGGAGGTTGGTCTTGGAAAACACGAGAGAGTTGAACTCGTAGTCAAGACTAGAGGTCGGGACGTGATGGAATGTAAAGGCAAGATCGTCATCGAGAGTGAAATTACAGAACGTCTCTGTGGTGATTCCATCACCAACAAAGTTAGCGAGTATGAAGTATACATAGATCGCAATGCCTGGAATTGAAAGGTGAGTTCTTCCAGGTGTCAAACTAAGTCGCGACGTGCCTTGGAATGAGAACTGTATAGACATCGAAGGTAGTCCTGGATTATATGTGAGAGCGGAGTATGTTCGCATGAGAACATTACGCAGGGGTGGCTTTATGGCACATTCAACACAATCTGGGTGTTGCCATTGGCCCTGTGGAAGGTACGTCGGAATTGCTCCAGTATTCGGGTCTCCAAAGGTGTCGTCTATCGTGACATTGTGAATAGCAGCGTAATTGAAAGGCAGAAATAGAATAAATATAATCTGGAGTGTTCTCAAGCACATCCGAAGGACACCAAGGGTGAGCGAAGCTGGAACCTGCCGCAGTATTTACTGCAAGTACGTTACGCATTATTATTTTATCAACGTCTGATTTCAAGGAGAGGGATTCTGTTGACGATCGTTTCAGATGTCAGTGTGCTGATGGCATATCCCACAGTGCCACTTTTCGACGGGTTCCTGAGCCCAGGTTTCATCAGAATGAAGTGGAAGTAACAAGCTAGAAAGGATGCCTCCTCATATTTCACAGGAGTGATAAGATGCCAGAGAACTTTCATCAGACGGGTGTTGTCGCGCCCACAATCCGATGGTAGACCGAAAGAATGAATTTTACTGGATTGGCGGAGAGTCATTAAGTAAGCCCCGCGCAAGGATATGTATAAGTTGATCCGAACATTCGGCTCAATGCAGTGTTGGCGGCTGCATCATATGCTCGAGTACTGCCATTTTTTCCTCCTTAATTCTTTGGATTCAGTGTTTATGCCCTAGATGAGCTCATAGGTCTGTAGTGGGAGGACTTCCGGTAAAGGAGTCTGCAATACACGGAGGGCACCACTGATCGAACAATGGTTCTGTCGCTATCATCTATCTACTGGGGCTCCCGGCTGGCACGACTTCTTTTCTGTCCATCAATCAAGTTCGAATTGCCTCCCACATCTATCGATACTTTATATGAAATCTACCAGGCAGTGTCTCGTGGAAAAAGGAGTATGGTCCTCCGTCCAACGGCTTCAAAACACCTCTACTTGATCGATTGTTTCGTGCATTATCAGAAAATCGACCTGCCTGACCGCTGGAAGTCGTGATTCGACAGTGGCTGCACTGGAAAGATGAGACTTCTTTTCGTACCAGAGCCTTGAGAAAAAAAGGGATGGTCGAATCCTGGGGTGCGCTGACTATTAGATGTGCGCGATGATCTACTGGCGGAAAGCAATGACGTTAACGTGGCAGTGGTGCTCAATATTGACCCGAATCCATCAAATGCTCAAAGATGCAAGCAGCATATGAAGCTGTCCACCTAAATGTAGACCACACACTCGTGATTACTGCGGATGATTATTGTGTCAACTGCAAAATCGGCCGGCGATAGCGGACACATCGGTTAACCTGAAAACAACCGCGTATTGTCTTCATCTTTGCTCATGCCCGAATCACAAATAGCGTGTATCTCGACGGATGAAAGCAAAACGGCACTTCACTTGTGCTGTGACAGGGTGAATGCACAAAAGAGAGGACAGGTTGAAAAGAGACCTTTGGCTCTACTGTTCACCGATAAGCATACACCATTTACTTCCACTATACCAAGCCTCAAGCATGTATGCGAGAGTGACGATGGATGCCACAGGATGTGATTATTGACCCCACAGAGGCCGAAATTTCTCCTTACCCTTGGAACCGTGATTGTGGCCAAGAGCAATTTCGCAGTCCGTAGGTACAAGGCCTACTATAGTCATTGCTATGTCATTCGTTAGTGTACACGGTGTAGACGATGACCAAGGGTCAAGTTCTTGAAGCGCCGCAAATGGAACAACTTCCTATAGGTTCGCATCGTATGGTTCAGTCAGATTTAGAAGGATAGCAAGCCGGATGATTTTGCGGCAGTGCTGGGAAAGAGTAGATGCTCGACGTGACGGATCTTACGACATACCAAGATGGAGAAAGTTGATCATGGGAAGAGACTAAGCCAATTCTACTCTACAATCAACCGAATGAAAGGGTAGGAGAGATAGGTTCGCACTGATGCAAAAAAGGAACTAGTGTCGAACACGCTATCACGCAACAGCACACTGGTCACTCCCTAAAATCTGTCAACAATTTTTTCATGGGTCATCAAGGACGGGGAATGATGTATCCATCGATTTCATAGCCGGATATTGAAGAAGGAGCGTTTTCCTTGGCAAGAAGCTGGTGAATCTGGTAGGGACACCATGAGACTGTCAGCGATGTAAGCATAGAGAAGGCATCTTCCTCAAACGAGGGAGAGTCGGGATGGTATCCGTCACATTTCTCTTTCCGATAAACTGGATCACGATGAGGAGGCCGTTACTATGGGCTCTCGAATCTACCGCCTGCCACAACAAGGGCTTCCCTGGAGATTTTGCATACCAGCGGCGTTCAGAGTCACAGAAGGAAAGCAAAAGACGGCAGAGAGTAAGTCAGGCGAGTGAATGACATCCGGACCCGTCTGTCGAAGCAAACGCCAGGCACGTGCACGGTTGGTCACATGTCCGGAAATCAAAATCATGTGAATTGAAATTCCTGAGGTCCTCTAACCAGACCATGGCGTCGCTGGCGTACATCTCGGTTCCGCCATGCGCCACACGCCTCGAGTCTCCTTCCCAGTCCCTCCAACGTGCGAAAAAGGTAACCACGCCACTGCCAAACGGTACCTCCCAACTATCCGCGCCGTCGACGAATACTCCGACGCAGACTGGCATGAATTCTTCTACGGCAGCCGCGTTCTCTCTGCTTCCTCAGATGCTGCTGTCATCCACTCTACCCACTACCCCATCTTCTCCATCTGTCAAAGACAAGGAAAAGGAAAAGGAGAGGGATACGCGCAAGGGTCTTCAGTTGCTGACAACCAAGGAGCCGCTTTCGATACCAATTACTACCGCAAATTTCAAGCGTTTCGTTGCAAAGGTTGGCCCGATCTTTTGGATGCAGGACCGTATTGAGGAGGTTATCTTGTGGAAGAGAGGCTGGAGAGTCACGGGTGTGTGGATGGCTGCGTACGCTTTCTTCTGTGCGTTTCTCATCTTGTTTGAAGCAAGAGAATGGATTTGAGCCCTTCTTGTAGGCTACTTTCCAAAGATGGTCTTTGCCATTCCACACCTAGCGCTGATCGGCATCATGCTTGCCTCGTATCCATATACGAAGCCCAAACCAGGCGAAACATTCCCGACTGATTCTGTAAACTGGCAAGGGAACCTTCAAGGGATACAGAATCTCATGGGGTTTGTGTGCGTCGAAATTGTAACATATTCATCGAGGGATTGTTGATTGACACCTCTCCAGTGCAGACGCACACGACCTAGTCCAGCCCCATGCCCATCTCCTCGTCCTGACACCTAGTCACTTGCCTTCGCCTACCTATGCTGATGCTCCTGTACCTCCATCCACTTCATCATATCCACCTCTAATTTTACTAACACTCCTTCTGACATTCCCGCCCCTCGTTGTACTACTCGCGTCCCCACTGTTTCCGTCGCGTCTCGTGTGCCTCGTTGGCGGCCTCCTTCCCCTCGTGGCTACACACCCACGCGTATTCCCAATTCTTCCGACGCTCGCTAAGCTGGCAGTGAGCTTAACACATAATGTGCTCTGTGTCCTCGTGAGGCGCTACGCAGAGCTATACAGAAACGTTTTCGCGCCCTGGGCGAGGATCAAAACAAGAGGGAAAGGAGATTCACTGATTCACACCCAAGAAATCGACGTCGACCTGCCCCCATTACGAACCGTTTTCGAGCGAATACGAGATAACGACAGGCTAGACGACACATGCTGGAATGCTGAAATGCGCGAAGTCGAGTTATTCGAGAACGAGCGCTTCGTTGCGTCCCGCTCAAAAGCTACCAACAACCCTGTCCATCCGCCATCACACCCCTCAGACCGCCCGACCTCGCCAACACTGGTCTCGTCGTTCTCCGGCGTCCCGCCCCCGGTGATAACCAGCCAAGGCCACCGTTTTCCTCTCCCGTCTACACCTCTGTTCGGCGCTACCTCGACCGGGCCGGATCCCGCCGACCCGGGATGGAGCAAGGCGAATCTGAGGAATGGAGAGCGCAGAGGGTGGACGAGAGGACAGGATGGGTGGGGTGGAGTGAGGACACGGTCTAGAACCGGGTCAGGGGAGAGTCAGGGGAAGGGAAAGACGGGAGACGGAGGGGAGAAGGCGGAGGAGAGGGATGGGGTTGATTTGGACACGGGAGAGGGTGTTGTTAGGTCTGAGTGCCTTTTCTTTCTTCCTGAGGTATTTCAACATGAACTGACATGGGCATTTGTGTGGACCTCTCTTTGGTTTTCGGGCGTAGCAGTAATTTGACGTTCTCGCTTACGGCTGGGTGGACGTTTGTGGGTACTGAGGGGTGGAGGAGGGATTTGGCGAGGAAGTGGGTCGGCGAGGGTGTTGGGGTCGGTAAGCATTGTTTTTTTGTTCTTTATGGTTGATTTTTCCTCCTTCTCCATTGTTATCTGTTATCCTTCATTTTCCTTCGTGTTACCGAATTCCTTTCAGGGCTCCATCCCTGCATTAAAACCCTGCCCTTCAAAGAAAACTAATTCGTTTTCGCGTTTCTCCGTTTCGCCTTTGGTCCATCTCTGTCGATCCCAGGCTAACCTTCCTTTCCTACAGATCCAGATGCCGACGGATGGGTATACACTAATGATGCTTGGGGCTGTGCGTCGGGGATACCGTATCCCGGGAGCGTGACGAGGCGGAGGCGGTGGGTTCGGAGGGTGTGGTATGATGGAGTTGGGGACGGGACGGGTGCGGGGGTGAAAAAGAAGGAGAGACCTTTGCCTCAGTAATGATAAACGCCACTATCCGAGAATTGTCGTTACAAGCTGCACTAACGTGAGATATTATACACAACCAGGAGTCAATTCTGTGGCAATTTGTGACTAGTAGCGCTCCATTTTCGAAAACGGAGCTCGTAATGAGAGTTCAAAATAAACGGCGTTTATATGCTGTCATGAGTCTTTGCGGGAAGATCATACTTCCTGACGTCTCTGGTGATAACCTTGCGCCTGTCTATCCTATAAGGCGTATGGTTCAAATCACAGACGACTTCATTACTAATGGGGTGATAGCTTTTTGTGTTCCAGCTCTCATCTGTGCAGACGGTTACCATGTTCAACTTACGCATTTCCGACGAATATCACATGAACCTACTGTTTTCCGACCGACATAAAAGAAGAACCGTTTGTGGTGCAGAAACTGGACACGCTCTATAGTGGGAATCCAAGTGTCCGGTTGGAAAGTAATTATACTTGGAGCGCAAGAATCCGAGCGGCATAGACATCACCATCACCCGTGGCGACACAGTCTGATGGTGATGCTATGCATCGAACCGGCCTGTTCCGTGTCGGAGTTTTACCCTTTGAGTGAACAAGAGGCGCTCACGACAACGTTCAGCAGCTCAATACACCAATGGATGCAAATGGCGTGATCACTTCGCCTGAACTGCTCTCTCATATCTTTCGCTTTTCTTCTCAGAGTTCCATCGCGATCGGCATGCAAGTTTGCAAATTTTGGGCAGTGGTGGGAAAGCCCTTCTTGTGGCGGGCGGTAGATTCCCAAATCCATCTTGAGGGGCTTTTAAGGACACTTGCGCCATGGAAAGTTAGAAAAAATACAAAAAAGGTAAAGCATTTGAGACATTACAGAAATAGTCACAGTAACATTCTCTGATCTAGCTTCCTCGTGGATTCGACTGGCCTCGCTTTCTTGAGTGTGCAAAGCTTGTCCGATATCTGCGCTTAGATTTCATGTGGTACGGCGGTTTGAGGAAAAGAAGCCCTTGTGCCGGGCTCTGCTTCGCTTTGCGCTTCATCCTTGAAACTCGGCCCAGCTCCGATGTGTTTCCCAATCTGAGAATACTCAAATGCGACGTTGACAGAGATCTTTTGCAACCGTCAAATCTGCTGCTTCACCCCGGAGTGAAGCAATGGAGTATCCGGTATGTAAACTATGCTCAGTACAAACCCTCCTTCCCTATCATTCCTGTCGATCGATTGTCTGGTCTGGTTCACCTTAGAATTGGCTTTGGGAGCATGAATGATATTCTGAAACTTGTGAAAGGTCTTGACGAGCTCCCTTTTCTCGGAACAGTTGTTCTTCCGTGGCACACTGCGACATATGCCCTACTAGGGGCATTGTCAAAATGTCCCTCTCTTGAGGGCATTTGCACTGCACGAGGTGCTTCCACATGCAACTGTTGTGGAAGACATTTCAGTTCTCCTTTGTTTAGCAAAGGTGCCTTTCCTGTGCTTACAGCACTGACAATCTCGGGGTGTCCATATCAGATTAACCAACTCCTGGTCGACGAAAACCTTCCTTCTTGTATGCAATCCCTGGCTATCGAAGTCATTGAATGCATCAGTCATCCGTCCTGTACGACCCATGAGAAAATTGGGGAAAATTTCAGGGAGTCACGAGTGTGCTGCTGCGTGATATCGTGTTTGACACTAGTTCCTCGTTTGCATCAGTGAGAGCCTATCTCTCCTACCCTCTCACTCGGCTGACTGTAGAGTCTTACGAACCACTGGCCTACAATACATCAGAAATAGAGGAATTGGCCTCGTCTCTTCCAATGATTGAATTTCTTGATCTTGCTCCACATCCACATTGGTCCAAAGAACCATGTGGAACGATCACAGTCAATCATTTCCCAATTTTTTCCCGTCACTGCAGTAACCTCGTTCGGCTTGCCATCCTATTAAATGTGACGGAGGCTTACAATTCGGACCCACGAGATGTTGTTCCATTCGTTGCGCTTCAAGAACTTGACCTTGGGTCATCGTTTACATCATGTCCACTTGCGAATGATTTGGCAATGGTCATAGCGTGCTTTCTACCTACCTATTGCAAAATCACCTGTCGCCAAAGCAGCAGTTCGCAATTTGTTGGTCATGCCCTAGCAAATATTACGTTGTTTAATGTTGAAGTTGTTTAGTCAAGACATGTTGATTGACTAGGGATCCATGTTTCTTATCTATTCTTTCAAACGGAAGAAATCAAACGGAAGAAACTATCTAAGAATCAAGATGTAAAGAATCCCTACGGAAAGATAGATATTGTTGAGGACTACCCCCGATTGATACTGATATTAGACGTACAATGACTGTACAACCTCTGTTTTAAATTCTTCTTTTTGTTTCGACACACTCTCAGTCTCATACCACTATGATCCCGAGCCCTGTATACTTATTTCTACCAATAACACTCTCAGAAATTGACCTACTTTACTAGAGATCAACACAATTTTCATATATCAGAAATAGTGAGATAGATATCACCTTTCGTACGTGGATTCTTGTCCATTCGGCCTTGATCGGGGAAACTTTTACATTTCCTGAAGAAGTGTTTTGTCCGTATCCATCAAATGGAATGAATACCTTCCATGATAACCGACAAGGACCAAGCTACCCAGATGAAAAGTAATTATATACGCTTGAAGTCTGTGATGATGAAATAGTGAGGGTATGACATTCAAAAAAGTAATGGATGTCTTTATCGAGGTAAAAGTCACTTTGTAGAATGAGAACGTGCGAGCGCATTGGAAAATGATCCTGCCCATTTCTTCAAATAATATCGGGCCCCACATGAACTTCCATGATGGTGATGGTTCGTCTCGATAACAACCTACGTTATGCGAGATGGGCTGTGTGAATATTCATGACTACATGACCGCATGATACCGAAAGCACAAGTCTCCGAGGCCTACCTGGACTATAAAGAGGCTGTAGGGTTCTACAGGCTTTCACAATCAAGTTCTTCGAACACTTTAATTCTCCTGAAGCTGATTTATGATGCGCCTTCCTGCCTTTGCAACTCTTGCATCTACATTATCTGTGTTCCTTTATAATTGCAGTTCAGGTCACCAGATTTGATGGGGAATGTACCGGCAGCTACATAGTCGAACTCAAGCAAGGCGCTACAATGCCAAGCGTCCTCGAAGCCGTAGATATCTAATGGACCAGTCAATGAATTCATTTGATGGTAAGATCTTGCTCTCTGTAGTACCAGCAAGTCGTATCTCGAGTTGATCGTGACGGATAACAGCCTCTTAAGCAGGGCCGGTCTCGAGGGAACGAAGTGACAAGATCTGATAAAAGAGGTAAATAACCTCAGTGATTGGAGAGCACTATGAGTATATTATGTATGTACCTGATAAAAGAGGTAAATACTGATATAATGAGTAATGACAGTCATAAAAGAATGTAATGACTTACACCTCAGTGATTGGAGAGCACTAAGGTGTGACGGTGACAAAAATGCGAAGAAAACATACAGAAGTTACGTAACACTGTTGATGACCTATATCCTCAACACTCCCCCTCGATGTGAACACGGATTAAACAATATTGAGAAGATCACGGAAGCGCTCGAACTTGACGCGGGCAAGTGACTTCGTAACTACATCCGCGATCATGTCGAAAGTAGGAACGTAGATCAAGCGAATGTGATTGGAGGATACGGTTTGGCGAATTAAATGGAAATGGACGTCGATGTGTTTGGTGCGACTGTGGAACGTGGCGTCTTTCGAGAGCCGGATCGCGCCTTGATTGTCGCAGTACAAGTTGGAAGGTAGGGAAAAAGGATAGAAAAATGAAAGATCCGTAAGAAGCTTGTGTATCCAAATGATATCCTTTGCCGCGTGAGTAAGTGCGACATATTCAGATTCAGTGCTGGACAGGGTTATAATTGGTTGTTTCTTGGAGCTCCATGATACA
>JAGGAQ010006375.1:0-17317 GCA_017657225.1 Termitomyces sp. T69sscA
TGGCGCCGCGCCTCTCCCTCTTGAAATACACGATCGCGGTCCTCCTCATTGAGGCGGAAGTCCCGCTCACGATCACGATCAGCTCCAAGGATCGACTGTGCCGCATTGTGGACAAGTTGCTCCGCATCTTGAAGGCGCTGAATGTGTTCCTCTTCACGTCCAAAGTCCCCATGAGCCGGCGTGACAGCACGATGTGGTGGCGAGCGCTGTGGTGGCAGCGGTTGGGCTGTCGACCTGACCGAGGTAGGGTGGGGAACGGGAGTGGGGGGATGCTCTTCACGAGGAATCTCGGCCTGCCGCTGACTGGGAGTGCGTTCGCCGACGGGGCGTCCTGGAACAGGAAGAGGTCCGTCTTCATCACGCATCCGATCCTGTTCTCTCGCTCCATGGGACGGGGGTGGCACTATATGCGGAGGAGTCGTCCCTCTTGTAAAGTCGGTCTGATGGGAAGGACGTCTAGACAACGGCGGCTCGTAATTTCCTGATAGGTGCATGTGGTTAGACGATGGTAGACGGAGCTTGTTCAGACTTACCGAATTGCGAAGGACTATGCTCGCGTGGTGGGTGGACAGGATGTGGTACCTCGAACTCGCTGACTCGGCGATCACGGCCAGGGGTATGTGCTGTCGTTGGGCTGACGACGGTGATGAGGGGATTTTCTGATGTGGCGGTAGTAATTGGTCTGTGCGGTGGCGCCGGCGTGGGCGTTCGAGTCCTGCGAGGGGGAGTGCGAGAAGAGCTACTTTCAGTGTAAGACGGTCGTCGATAGTCAGAATCGGCACCCGAGTATCGACGCGGTGGCACGGAACTGGTCCGCCGACGAATCGGTCGGCGACTTGGGCCTGGTGAGGGTGAATAGCTCCGCGGCGAGTCGGGAGTATAACTTCGTGTCCTTGGCCGCGATCGACAATGTGCACATCGAGATCGAGATCTGTGCCTCGGGCGATCATGATTGTCATAAGACGACGACCGTCCGCGACAACGATCACAAGGCAAGGGACTTCGATGTCGGTGTCGGTCGTGCTCACATACGTCATGCCGGCACCTTCGCTGCGGGGAATAAGACCGGCTGCAACTGCAACGGCGTCTTCGGTGAGGTCGATGATACGACGGGGAGGACGAACGCTCATCATAGAACGATGAACGACGAGGTCTGCGACGCAGCTCAGGAGATTCACTCCTGCTGGATTCACCAACGACAACATTGGGCAGTTGCTGGGGGCCCGGACCAGTCCGGGTACTATCTGTAACTATAGGTACGACTGTTGGTACCACTGATACCGCGGGTGGTTGAACAACAACAGGAGGCGTAGAGCGACGGGGAGATGGAGATTCAGATCGAGAACTTGTTGGCGAAATAACGATAGGATGGTCGGGCGGTGGTACAGGAACTACTCCCGGAGGATACGTCGCAACCATTCCGGGAGGATAAGTCGGGACCATGCCCGGAGGAACAACTCCACCCGGAGGAGGATACACATGGACCACACTCGGAATTTCACTCGGAGGCAACGTTGGCGCCACATTAGGAACAGACTGTGGAACCGAAATTGGAGAAGGAATGATCACCGCAGGCTGCGAGGGCGCAGTTGGCTGGGACGGCAAGACTATTT
Organism: Termitomyces sp. T69sscA; assembly: GCA_017657225.1. NCBI lineage: Eukaryota > Fungi > Basidiomycota > Agaricomycetes > Agaricales > Lyophyllaceae > Termitomyces > Termitomyces sp. T69sscA. The sequence continues at coordinate 1,614 of JAGGAQ010006375.1, forward strand.
GTGTCGGAGTTCGACTATGACTGCGACTGGAACTGCGACTACTTCTGGGACTTCTGGGACTTCTAGAACTTGGGCTACGCGCAATCACAACAGGTTCAGGAGGTACAGCCTGAGAAACAGGAGCAGGAGGATAGAGAACTACAGGAGCAGGAGGAATGACCTGTTCGTGGTGAGGTGTCCGAGAACGGGAACTGGAACGAGAACGAGGACGGGAAGAGGAAGGCTGAACAATAATAGGTTGTGGAATTGGTTGGGGCGGAACTACGACTGGTGGCGCCGGGGAACGTCTGCGACTTCGACTGCTGCTTCTGCTACGATGATGACTGTGTCCAGAGCTTGATCCACTCGACCCACTCGACGACGGAGGACTCCGTTGTATCACCACTGGCGGGACAGTTGGAGGGAACGTCGGAATCATTGTTGGTACACCTGGATGTACCATCCCTGGTTGGGCTCCTGGTATGTCAGCCGGCGATTGGTGTATTATTATTGGTGCTGGGTGCTGAGGCTGAAGCGGATCGACATGATGCAGTGGTTCAGTGTGCGGTTGAGATGGGACAACGTGGATCGGAGGTTGAACCTGCATTGGAAGTGGAGGTTGAGGTGGAGGTGAAGGAAACACCTGCGATACCGGGATGGGAAGCGGTGCAGGGGATCGAGAGGACCTTCTACTGTGAGAAATGGGCCGACGACTGCTACTCGTTCTATATCCTCCATGATCATCAAGTTCTTCCCGAGAAGAGGCTGGGCTAAGTGTGGAGCTCCTCGTAGTATCTGTCGTATGACTGCTGCTACTGGTAGGTGTCCCAGGTTCATAGATTACATTATGATGAGCCCGAGGTGAGTCAATTTGATGGACCTCGGGAGGTACGAAAGGTTCAGGCTCGCCAAGGGGAACGATTGGCATAGGTCCAGGCCCTGATGTCGGGCGTTGATAGATTGGTGGGATGGGCGGCGCCGGGGCAACGCTAGGAGTGGGCATACCAGGGGGAATGAACGCCTGCACGGGCGTTTGTCTCCCACGTCGAAGGCCATGATCATCTGGCACCACAGGTGGAATTACAGGACTGAATGGAATAAAGCCTGGCGGATATCCGTCACGTCCAGGAATGACCGGTCTCTCAGGAATGACCGGTCCCTCAGGAATGACTGGCCCCTCAGGAATGACTGGCCCCTCAGCACGTTGTGGTACAGGCATTTGCATTCGTGGATGTTGTGGTGCCGGCGTCCGGAATCTAGACGGTGGTGGTCCAACTGGAGTAACAGGCACAGCTGGGCCAAGCGCCGAGGGGGTAGAGCTGGTTACACTTCTAGGAGAAGTACGTTCACTTTCCGGAGGAGGAAAAACTAGGAATAATCATGAGTGATAAACAATGTCGTCAGCTCAAAACGCTTACCTCGAACTCTAACATTGTGAATCGCATCCCTAAGCTCATCAACACGCGCATTGAGTCCGCGTAACTCATTATGACGGTCAGTAGTATCTCGCTGCAACCACTGGTTCAAATCTCGCATATAATCCATCATCCCTCGCTGTTGCTGAACTGAGGCAGCTTGAGCATCACGATTTTGCTGTAGGGACATATTAGTCGCGACTAATAGTTGATGTATTGCAACCCACTCTTAATAGATCCATAATTCCTTCGAACACAGGCGGCAATTGGACAACCACCTATCAAACATTTGAGTTACTGCCATCAATCAGAACAAAGATACGACTCACAGGAGGAGGAGGCATTCGTTCATATGGAAGCTGTCCACCGGGAGGTTGTGGGGCTTGCGGGGGTTGCGGAATCTGGGGCTGAGGCGGTACTTCGCGAATCGTCGTAGGCTCCTATTGGTAAGATTCAGTTCCAGAGAAAAGGTAAAACAGAAAGAAATGAGATACAAGGTCCGTGCCGAAGGCACGGGTCGTAGCTCGTAAGAAAGAAAGAACGAAACTGACCATTCCGCCACGGGTCCCATCGCGTGGGGGTCGGTACCAACTTTGTCCTGGTGTTGTTGGTTCAGGAGGGGCTGTCTGTGCACGCGAAGACGGTACATGCAGTGGAGGCTAGTGAAATTAATGAAAATCCAGAATAATGCAAGTGTACACGTACAATAACAGGTCCAGGAGGAGGAAAACGTCGACGAGTTCCATCGGATTGGGGGTCTGGAATCATACGATCGTTTCGTGGTATCCTATCCATGTCTGGAATTTCTGGCGCTGTCGGCATTACGGGTACAGGTTGGGCTTCAACAACACGTTCAAGGGGAGTAGGCCCCCGTGGTTCTGGAGGTGCAGACGGGGCTTGGTCTGGAGGTGCAGGCGGGGCTTGGTCAACAACCTGTGGTTCGTCCTGGACTCTAGAAGGACGGCGGCGCGACGCGGGGGGCCATTGCACTCGACCGAGCAGCGGCGCAGACTCCGAGCGCCTTGGTAAATCTACAATCGAGATAGGACTGATGCTTCTGACCTCTCGAGTGTACCGGATAGGGATGTGTTCAGGTGGATGTTGTATCACTGGTGTAGGGACTGGTGGACTTGTCGCCAGGATTTCTCTGAAACGATCTCCTACGGAAGGTCCTTGTCTGGTTGGTATTGAGGCTGGTAGGAAATTACGGATGTCATCTTCTATTCCAGCAAGACTCGTCGTATCGGAAAATACTGATGACAAAGCTTGTCGCTGTCTTTCAGCTGTTCCAGAATGATCTTCTGTCATCCCTTGCAAAAGTTCCTCGATTCTTCGCAATCGATCTTGCAACTCGTGGTCAACTGGAGGCACCCGATCCCGAAGCGTATCGAGCATATGATTGGTCATATTTTGACCGTCCCACAGCGCGTTCAACCGATCCCGTATATCATTCAAGGGACCGGAAAAATCAGGATGAGGGGTAGGAACACGCGATGGCGGCGTTGGAGTTGATGAAGACGACGATGGAGAGGAAGGATCACTTGGGGGTATGTACGGAGGAACAGAGATGGCAGGTAAAGAAGGGGGAGCGGCAGGAGAGTGAGCGGCGGGAGAAGGAGCAGGAGAGGGAACAACAGGAGGGAAAGCAACAGGAGGGAAAGCAAGAGGAGGGAAAGCAACAGGAGGGGGAGCGACAGGAGGGGGCGCAACAAGAGGGGCAGGGGTATGAACAGGCAACACAACATCTGGAGGCAACATCGCTTGAAAACGAGTAGGACCCTCATAAGGAAGCGATGACTCGGATGACGAATCGTCTGGCAGAGTTGGGGTGTACCAAGGTGCAGGTGAGTCGTTCCATGCTTCTGGTTCCAAAAGGTCGTCGTCAGAATGGTGCGACGAAAGATACGACCTGAAGCTGCTGGCGTGGCTGGATACACGAGTTATAGAAGGTAGCCCACGGCGATCAATCGGGGATAACGTAGAAATGGAGGTGCTTCCACCAACTCTCTCATCCACAAAATGAGGCAACACTGGTGGTTGCGGTTGTGGTGGAGTTCGATGCAGGTAGTCGGAAAGGTCGCGCAGTTCATCTCGGAGAGCCCGGATGTTGTTAGCCAGCTCTCTGTTCTCATCTCCCCGAGCGATATCATACTGGCGAAGATCATCTGCTATACGGTCAATGTCCCTTGAAAGATCACGCTCCGTCGGCACACTCTCCGATGTCACCGTCGTCAGGCTGTATTGTGTGGGCTGCGCAGAACCTTGAGGTGTCGAAAGAGAAACAATAATGGTACCCTCTGGAGTCTCGTGTGTCTGAGGCGAGGACGGAGGGGACTAATCATTTAGTCAGCCTGATAGAACGTAGCAAGCCAAACGAGGGATCTTACCAATGAACGTTCTGCTTGAGGTGGCGTAGTCAACAGAGAGGGAATCGTCGAAATTGCGTCAGCATCGATGTCTTCCAAATCCTCCTCCCCATCATCCAACGACCTCAGATTCAAAACAGATAAATCAATTGACGCTTCGGGCCTGAAAGAGGCATCTGAGCGAGGCCGGGAAAAATCCGACGGGGGAGCTTGGACAAAATCCCCGGTGAGACTCAACTCCGAGGGCGTACTGATGACGTGTGACGACACAGGCGACGGTCCAATCGTCGGCACCCTGGGACTCAACGACGCTTCCGAAAATGTCAAAGCAGAGGGCGTCCGAACATGCGATGAGGACGCCGCAGAAGGTGCAAGCGGATTAACGTCTGACAGACGCAGAGACGACGCAAAGGTCCTCGGGGTGGTTACCAATGACGAAGTCGTGACAGAAGACAACGAAGGGAGACTCGACAATGAAGGCAACGGCGAACGCTCACACTGTAGAGGAGACGGCGTTGGTGCTCCAGGAGACACTGACATTGAATATGGCGGCATGGGTACAGGAGTCAACTGCGGAAGCGGCGAGCGAGAGATGTCAGGCGAAAGACTGGTCGGTGTCTCAGGAATAGGGCTCATTCTATCCACTGAAGAAACACCGGATCCAGAAGGCCTCAAGAACGATGTCTCGAACGACGTGTCGGGTCCCTCTGGGGCAGCCAAAGACATCACAGACGGCGACGGTGCCAACTGAGACGAGTCGTACGAAAGATTCGTTTCCTGTGCCCAAGCCTGAGGGCTTCGTGGCGGTGGCGCGCGATCAGATAATGGCGAGATAGGCGTGGACTCTGAGAACGCTGGCGTCAAGTCAGTCAAGCTTGATACTGACGAGATAGTAGGGCTGGGTACTGTCAGCACAGTTGGCAAACGCGGAGCCGGCGTCGACGGATGTTCAGAGGGTGTCGGAGAGCTGGACAGAACCAACGTCGAAGGTGTCGCGGCTGAATGTGATAAAACCACACTTTCGGGAGCGGGCGGGACACTACTACTGCTTTGATCGAACGACATTTCCCTTGTCACAGAATCCAAGGACGGCGAACGGAACGGAGTCGGCGTCGCAACATTACTTTCGGTTGTCAACGAGGGCACTTGCTGGGTTGGCGTCGGTGTACGCGAAAGAGTCGATGGAGGCAACGGCGGGAGCTCAGGAGACGAAACTATCGAGATCGGCGCGGGTGAGAGAGACACCACCGATACAGGCAACGGCGGCAACGGCGGAGACGGCAGCGACGGCGTAAAATGAACAGAAGATGCTTCCAACGGTTCAGATAATGGGATAACTGGGGAAACATCTGACATTGACCGCGACCTGATCGAAAGCGACCTGATAGACGGGATCGCCGAAGCAGGAGGTAAGCGCACCACATCGGGAGCATCATCTTCCGAGCTCAACTTGATAGAAGAGAGAGTGGGACTGCTCTGTTCCGAAGGGATCGTAGGGCAAAGTTCTGCAGTGATGTACTCTGAGCCCAGAGACGGCGCAGAGCTCGTGCGATAGTGGGAGTAACCTGTATCCGGCGTCATGAACCCTGATTCAGAAGGGATGGTTGGGAACGATGCATAAGACGTCTCAGAGCGCCCAGCGGACAAAATAGAGCCACTCAAAGATGGACTTCTCGCTGAGACGTAGTCCAAGCTACCTTGAGAAGCCGTGACATAGTTCTCTGACTCCACATCCGAGATCACTTGTTCTGGTCTCAGCGGGGTCACAGAAGACGATGGTGTCGTTGTCTCATCGCTAGACGTCGTCAACCGTCCATTAAGATCAGAGGAGAAGCAGATATCATAGCCCGTCTCGTCCGATTCGCCTGGCGTGACAGTATCACTGCCCGTCCGAGTCCCTAGCTCCGACGACGAATAACTGCCACTGGAAGAGCTGCCGTTAGGTGTGTAACCTCCACTGTCCGTATAGCTCCCGCTCCCAGACGTATAACTCCCACTCCCGGACGTATAACTCCCACTTCCAGATGTCGTATAGCTACGGCTGCCGTCCGAATAAAGGTGAGAGTAGGTCACGCTGCTCGGCGTATAACCTGAACTTAGACGACTCCTCGAATCTATCGACTGCGTCCCACTATCCGGCGTGAAACTCCCACTTGAATTCTCCTTGTCCGACGAACCGTCCGTCAACAGCCCCGACGAAGACGACTTCAAACTCCTCGGTCCTCTCCTTCTCACCTCTCTGGTCCTCGAGAGGGAGGTCCCCGAGGGTGCAGTACTACCAGACGACCTGGAGCTTCCATCATGTGAGTCGCCTAGATAAGACGCGGAGCTCGCTCCCCGATACGATATCGTCGAGGGCACAATCTGCGTCCCGCTCGTCATAGAACCCGCAGTAGCAGTATACCCATACGACGACGGCGTCGCATCCGTCCTGAGGCCCGTCGACGTGCGGATTTCGGACAAATAGGAATTCGTCGACCTCGATCCCTCCGTCGACGACCCACCAGAGAAAAACCGCTCATCTGACATTTCAGAGCGCGCACGATCGCTTCCCCTGCCTCCGGGGGGCGGCGTGACGACTACGTTGCGACCGAGATTCGGGCCGCTCGACACCGTGACGGGCGCTCCCAGCACGAGACTGGGGAATCCCAAACCCGGCCTTGCGTCCCTCGCGCGCGACACCGCCAAGGCGAACTCGGCGTCAAGGTCGGCCATAGAGCCGCTACGTCTGAGGAGAGAGCCAGTTCGAGCGGGTTGGATAGCGCGTGCGTCGCCGGGATAGATGTACTCTTGATTTGAGATGACGGTGTCGTCGACTGTACGTGTGTGGTGTGATGAGAGGATCGATGTCCCGCGTGTAAGTCTGTCGGATCTTGAGGAGCGCGAGGATGCATTTGATGAAAAGTCGGGGATTGAAGGGAGGGTACTTAAGGGCGGTATGTAAACCGTTGAACGTGAACCAGTACTTGTAACGCTTGAACGACTGTCGATGGAAAGTATAGTTCGGATTGAGCCAGTTGGCGAGCGCGTCACAGAGGAGGAATCTGGCATGACAACAGGTCGGTTAACCGTATCCCTACAGGCGCGTACATCGCGTCAGCACATGAGGATCGAATGAAGAAAGAGAACATACCACAGGCGATTCACCCATCTCTGACGCTCCAATAAACTCTGTGCCGCCAACCTCTCAACACCATCCGCATAGAACATATGGAACGGCACAAGCATATCCATCAACGGCTGGCCATCCCTCTCCATGCTCTGTTCCTTCGCCGCAATAGTCCCAATATCATCTCGTGCTGAGGGATGGATTGGGGAAGGTGCAGACTGGACACTAGTGCAATTCAGCAGGTCAAGAGCCACAATACCTCTTCCGCCTGCTGGAGACAACCACGAAAGGAGTAGCGAATTTGGATAGAGAAGTGCCTGACATCTCTGCCAGCGATATGGCGCCGTGTCATGGACATTGAGGTACCATAGTTGGCCGATATACAGAGGCTACAGACAAATAGGCACAAAGTCAAAATCCGATCTTTGGTCCAAGTTGAGCACGATACTCACCGCCTCAGAGCTTTGTGTATATGGAAGCAAATCTGCAACGTCCAGGTCGAGTGGCAGCTGTGTACTCTTGGTTCTGTCTTTCCGTGTCGGCGTTACTGGTTCCCTGCCATTGCCATTTTGCATTTTCCTCGTTCTTCCGAGTAATCCTTCTGCTTCTGGTAGAGGCGAAACGCTCGTTGATGAACCTACCGCAGAAGTCTTTCCGGCGGATCGGCTGATTGAAGGTGTGCGTTCTTTCCATAATGCTACGATGTTGCGCACCGACGTCAAGGGTGAGCGAGGAGAGGTCTGTTGAGGACGACGTAGAGTCGAGGTTGGCGTGACAGATGTGTCCGTGAACGTGTTTGTGTATGTACGTGTGTCCGCCCTCGTTCGGGTGTCTGTGGTAAATGTACGAGTGTCAGTTCCCGTATAGGTAGGTGTGTCAGTTCCAGTGAATGTTGTGTCAGTCCCGGTACGAGTTGTACGGCTGAATGCGCTGGGCGACTGGGTATAGCTTGGTGTGATGTAGGAGCCCGTGGTGCGTGTAAACGTTCCGCCAGGCACTGTCGAAAGGAACGTGCCATCGCCCGACATGGACGTGGAAGGGCGCGTGGTAGGTGACAGGAAGGACGAACCCACGGGCCTTGTGTCTGTTGCCGTGTACGACGCTGACGTCTTGGAGGGTGATGAAGGTCGCGAACCGTATCCATAGCTGGTGCCGTAGAAAGGGCTGGAAGCACACTCTCCTGGGGCAGAAGTGGTCCTTGTATGTCCAGAGCTGGTTTCAAAGACGGCAATGAGTTCACCAGTGCGTCCCGGAGGCGGCAGTCCAGAATCAGTCGGTGTGCGGGAATGAGAAGTTCCCGAAAGCAGGGCTGAGCGGCGAAATGCATCCGGTGTCGGGTTGGCTGGCCTGGCGACACCGCTTGCGGAAAAAGCCCCAGAGACAGGACGAGAAGATTCTTCTGTCCTCTCAGAGATCTTGCTGAGGCGCATACGAGGGTCTGCCGGAGGAGTTGCGGCTGAGCGCAGAGTGCCAGTGAGGGTTGGGAGCGAGACGTAGGACGGGGAACCCGTGTATCCCGTGCCCGTGAACGTGCCCGTCCCCGAGTACGAGCCTGACGCGTAAGATGGACGCGACGAGGAGCCTTGAGACCAATCTGTGAGTGCTTGCTCGGTGTTGTCGAATTGCTCGTCGAGGCTGAGGGCGGCCTCGACCTCATCGATGGAGTTGGAGTCGGTGTATGATTCAGAGTCGGAGTTTTGCGTTGGAGATACGGTGATGCGCCTCATTCGGTAGTCTGGGCTGCGGTCGTCGCTGCCTGAAGACGGCCGTTGTGTATCTGGATAAAACTCAGCGCCAAGAACCATTGTTCTCGATGGTCCACACCTGAATAAGAAGAGTACGAGTATCTTGACGGTGAGAGAGGCGTCTGCGAGTCGGACAGCGAGGTGAACGTCGTCGTCCCGTTGCGCGGGGACCACAGATCCGACGAGTTGCTCGCCATTGCCGGCGACCAGCAACGCTTGCGAGTGCGGGATCAACAAACCACAGAAATTGATCAACACGGTCACGCATGTTTAGGGCGAGTCTATTGGCGCCCCCTTCGATCACGTGGATGACAACGCGAGACTAATAGAAAGACAGTTCGAAGCCTAATCCACTTTGCCACCGGCTAGTACGTAATGAGTCAAATGAACTGTGATGCTACTTGGACTCAGATCTACTGTATTGCAAAGAAAAAATGCTTTCCACACTTTGTTCGACCTGGAGTCACTGTCCAGGTCTTTTGCATCTCAGATGTCTGCAGAGGAATGCAACAAGACGAGGAATATGTTTCATAATCAACAAGAAAAGCATTGGCGCGACACTATGATACATGATCTCACAACAGAAAATCTACCGGCCATACCTACACTGCTATGAGTTATACTCTGTAAACGAACGAAAAGCACATACTTCTGCAACTCCCATTCACGGTTGTCCAAGGGACACACATTCCGTGTTTTGAGCCAGCGAGAGATACAATGGAAGTGGAAAGCATGCTGTGTCAATCACATACGTCAAAAACACCCAATCGGCGAAGCACAAACCCAGCTCACATTGCATATCCCCCACGCCGCATTGCACTCGTCGTTAGTCGCCGATCCTTGATTAGCCTGACAATCGATGCCTACGGGCGCCAAAACGAGTCATGAATGGGGCGTCAAAAATATTAACGGTCATAGTGGCAAATCGCAAACGAATCGGTCAAAGATAGCATGCAGATCAGCAAGCAACTCCCTGAGCACATAAAGCAGACACGTACAGAGATCCATGATGTGATTCCTGCAGATGGCGCAGTTGTCTACAACAATATCTATCATAGAAACGCACGATGAACACATCGCACTGCACCAAGTTTTGAAGACTCACCCCACGCCCAGAGCGCCACTGCGTTCCACTGTATGTCGAAGAATGACAACATAGTCAGAGAACGAGCTTTGATAGCAAGGAAGCACGACAAACCTTCTTTACTTCGAATCGAGCCTTTCCCTCCTTCTCTTTTCCCTTGACCGATGTAGAGGGCTCAACATCAACATCCATATCAGCCATGATAGTTATCTGTGGGTCGTAAAAGCAGTGGTGATGGTGGTGGTGGTGGTGGTAGTATTTGTGATGGTCTGGACTTGGTCTGAGTCTTCAAGTAATCTCCATGATATTACGTAATTGTCTTCTTTTTGTACAAGTACGTCGTTTACAAGAAACGCAATGCATTACTTTGGAACAAGAGGCTGACTGTTTAACATTGACAGTGACCAACACAGAAAATTCCGTTGTTGTCGTTCAGGAAACAACGCGATGTAGAGCGAAGTTAACCAACAATAACCGTTTTTAGGCCTGACTCGTCACCCTTCTCCGCAGCAACACATTCGCTGTGCTATCAGGGATATTTTCAGTCACAAACCAGTGATCCTTCGGGCGCTCTCCCTCCTTCTCAAGCTTCATGTCGTAATTCATCAACACATGTGCCATCATCATCTTTAACACAATCACAGTGAAGAACCGCCCAGGACTATCAAAAACAGTCAGCAGACCAGACCGAATCCGGGGATACGAAAACCCGAAAACAAAAACAAGGTATCCTCACCACATATGCCGACCTAGACCAAACGCCAGGAAATCCTGAGAAGAAGACACCATTTGTGCTTGGTTTGGATTTTTCTGATCATTCGCATACCGGAATCCTTCGAAGGAGTGTGCATTCGGATATACTGTCTCGTCGAGATGTGTCGACCAAGCCGCCACGCCGATCGTCATGCCGGCGGGTATTGTCGCCCCATTAGAGAACGTGAACGGCTTGAGCACGCGACGGTAGGACGAGACTAAGGCAGGAAGAGCTGGTTAACACCGAGGATCAATCTTTTGTATCGAAGACGAAGACAAACTCGCTCCGAGCCCGCTGATCCTCTGTGACTCTTTCAAGAAACTATCGAGCTTGCGCAGCTCTCCCATTGCTGCTTTGGTCCATCCTTGATTCGATGTGACGTCCTCAATTTCCTCGCGTAGGGGCTCGATACACTCCGGATGTGCAGCGAGATGATACAAGGCTTGTGTAAAACTCTGAAATCCAAGAATGGTCGAGGTCTATATATGCTCTTGACAGGACCCGGGAACATACCGTGGCTATTGTATACACGGCACCAAAATTAATCATCATCAAATGAAAGGTCACATGCCGCAGTTTTTCCTCGTCAGTTTCACCATCAACGTCGTCCATGAACCATGAGAGGATGTCTTGCTGTGTTTCCTTCGTCAGTAAAAGATAGGCAGGACCCATTTCCTGCTCACAGGTTTATCCTCGCAGTCTTTTCCATACATCTCCCGTCTTTTCTCTACTTCAGGACGAAGGTGTTCGATGCAGCGTTTCAATGCAGCTGGTACATTGACAAAAGGTCGTCCCACCAACCTATCAATTGATCTGAGGAGGATAAAAATTCATAAAGACTCCGTAACTCACGGTTTCATGCGCGGAGAAAAAAGCCTGATGACCCATGCGGCTTTACTGATATTGACCGCGAAATCCTTGCACATGGAGATATAATCGGGATTACGACCTGCTCCAACTGAGTTAGGAAATCCTTCCTAACACGAAGGGTTGAACGTCGACTTCACTCGACCCGACTGACAAAGTGGAAGTCCCACGAACGCACGATGAGCGGTCCGGGCGGCCACCTCGAGGGTAGTATCCAAAGCGGGGCATTTCGACCACTCTACATACCCGCACACTCAGTCTGTATCTCTGACACGAACGAGATTCACACACCCTTAGTAAGTGGAGCCACCTCAGAAAACGCCGTCATAACCTCGTCTCGGATCGCATCAAAGGAATTCGTCAACTCTCTCGTCAGCTGTGTTTGGATGATAGGAACGTGAAAATGGCTCCGCCTGGTCTTGGGGGCTAGTGCGTGGATCGCCTATCAAATATTATGCATCAGGTGCTTCAGGGTGGCGCTCCTTGAGTGGGCATCAAGACCCACTTCATCAATCGCAGCCTCAAAAGTGAGGACGTCCTCAGGAGCCTTCCGAACGTCCTCGATCAATTGCGTGCCACTGACTATGACAGTCCACGACCTAAAATCGGCGATTCTGAACAATCCATCATACTGGAGGGATGTTGATCAGAAGTAGTGAGGCTGATTTAAGAGCTACCTTGTCATAGCCTTCTTGGATCGTCCTTGAACTGTCGAACATGAGACGAAAAGCACCTATGTACGATAAGAGCGGGAATGTAGGCCCAATGGCTGGTACGGAGTTATCCTGATGCCAGTCAATTCAGCACGAGCGATTTGTCGATGGCCAGGGAAAAGGCCACGAACCGAGGGCCAGACCTGCCATGTCCGGCTGCAGTGAACCAGAAAGTGGATTGCGATAGCAATAGCAAGCGCGACCACCAAAGCTTCAGGTATGGTGGGCATCCAGGACATCGTGGTGAGTACAATGGTCAAACCTTCGGACCTTCGAGACTCGCCTTTTCAGCGTGTGCTATTTCAGGGACTTTCGCCTTGTGACGGGTGACATGAGTGAATGGAATATCCTGAATGGGGACTCGTATGGGTGATTTATGAGTGGAGTGTGTATTCCTGGACCACCCACAATCAAGGTAAGTAGGATGATGTCGGTTCCAAAATAAGCAGCTGTCCGGTGTCGCTACATGGTAGATAGGAATGCGACATTGAAGTAGGAATAACAGCCTCAGATGTAGACCATAAAACCGATGTTATGTGGAAGTACTCCTTGAGACAGAACATACTTTCCTTTCCAATCTTCCTGTCTTGGGAGCTAATGTCAGTTTCTGGAGAATCGTTCTACCTGTCGTAATAAGATCGATCCTCGCGGCAGTTTTCGTCGACTGCATGTTCAATGCTCACGATGCTATACATTGTGTATGCGGTGGAAGTACTTCGACCTTCGTAGCTGGATCGTCGCATCATACGGTAAATGTGAAGAGGATAAACCGAACAGGACTGTTGATTCATAGATATGTTGATCCAAGGCCAGTACCAGTGAAGAGGTCATGTATGATAGAGCCATGCTTAAATGGCCACGGAAGATTATGTGACGGGTTGTATGGCGTTAGGTCCATGGGAATCCAACACAAGCTCATCTCCTTGCGACTCAAAGGGTCTTTTAGTATATTTCTAGAACTAGAGATCAATCTTGCATTGGAACACAATATTTCATGTCCTACGCGAGGTCCTCCATCTTGGTTATTGTCCGATTTTGGCATTGTTGATGCCGATTGGGTCGCGGACTTGTAAACTCGGGGGAGTGTCTCTGGATATGCTTTCTTCATGTATTCAAGTTTTGTCTCGTGGTCTCCTACCAAACAAAGAACTGTGGCTTTATTCGACGTGAAGGTGAGTTCGGGAACCTTTCCGGAGACCTCTGCGCGAAACAGGCGCCAACACTGTTCGGCAGTCCTTCACGCTCAGTGAGAACTGGTTCTGGGGCTTTCTGGGGCTTTCTGGAGGCTGAAGTCAATTTCTGAGTCGGTCCGACTCAGGCCGAAATTAGCCGAAATTGAGATGTAAACTCTAATTAGTGTTATTATGTCAGCTATCTAACTTAGAATATGATGATTATCGATTATCAATGATCATTGAGAAAAGTTATTACTAGTAGTAACTTACAGGACGCGTTCGACACGATATGTCACTGGTGTCACATACATCACGTGCAAGGTGACTGAGGAAATCGGCGCGTAATTGGACTTGTACACATTTCTTTTCTTCTGTACCCTCACGATATGCACGATGTCCACTCCTCCTGACTTTAATTTTCCTGATTTCTCCACTCTCTTGCATGCTGAACCTAAGGATGACTTTTCAAAATACCCAAAATTTCAGGTTTGTCATTATTGTGGTTGATATTGCTCTATTGCTCTATCTGCTGACTTGGCTCGCAAATAGCCCCCAAGAGGACAAAACAACAGTCTTAACTCATACGAAGTATGTTTCTGTTCATTACCTGGCTTGCTACTGATCTGGCTACAGCTCTATAATGCCGTTGCAAATGCAACATTGAACGACCTTATGAACACTGATAATCATGCATACCTCAAACTTCTCGACGCATACAATTGGTCTCAAGCAGATCACAATCATGCCAAATCAGAATTAAATCATCTACAGTATGCATATATCTTTTTTTTTTGCGCATACATGTCACTGAATACCCTAAACTTGTAGAACAGAGCTTACATGTCTTCATGAATTGACTACAAAGCTAGCCAATGCTGCAGTCTCTCAACCGGCTCCTCCCCAAACAAGCACACCTCAGACTCAACAACAAGCTCCCTTGATTCTCAATCTATCAATGCTGAACCTGCCTGAGATGGCCAAGCGAGCCGATCACCCTAATGTCAAAATCTGGGAGCAAACTGAGTGGAAGAGGAAGGTTGAGAGGTGTAGGAACAAAGGGGAGCACCTTGATAAACTCAGATTCCTCACTGATAGCGATGGCATTGAGATTTTGAAGGCACGTGTCAAACAAATCACAGAAGGGGCCAAAATGTTATGGAATGAAATGAAACAACACTCAATCGCTCCAGGTAAATGGAAGAAGAAAACAAATCAGGCGAAAGCATTCTTCATGCACCACATGCTCAAGGACTTTATAGAATTTTGACTTGCTGATACCGACTGGAAAGTGGAACGATTTGCAATGGTGCAATATCCTGATTGGGCAGCGGGTCAGAACTTTGTAGAGAAGGACGAGTTTTTGACAGGTATGTTGAGTTTTTTCTAGTATTCAGACAATAATTCTCTTCATCCTTGCAGATGATGAGATATCATCCAAGCGTCGTTCCAAAGACCGCAACCATGCCAAGCCAAGAGAGTGCAAACAGATGTCTTCTCTGCCTGAAGGAGTCCCAGTTTATGAGATAGATGACGAGGGCAATTGTACATTTATTCTCTTATCAATCTACCTCTTACTGATGGTATTCTAGCCTGCGAGACATCAAATGCTTCCATGCTCCAGCCAGCACCTCAGCCAACTCTGCAGGCTGCCCTATCTGTGCCAACCATGATGATGATGAACACTTCCGTGCCCCAGCCAGCACCTCAACTAACTCTGCAGGCTGCCCCATCTGTGCCAACAACAACAATGACAAACACTTCCATCCCCCAGCTAGCACCTCAAACAACTCTACAGGCTGCCCCATCCATGGCAATGACAATGACAGCAAACGCTTCCATCCCCCAGCTGCTGCCTCCACCAAGTTTGCAGGTTGCTCCATCCATGCTGACAGCAATGATGGCAAATGCTTCTGTACCCCAGCCACCGCCTCCACAAACTTCACAGGTCACTCCATCCATGCCGATGATGATGACAATGGCAAACACTTTTGTGCCCCAGCTGCTGCCTCCACAAACTTTGCAAGATGTATCCACTTCTTCAGTGGGTTCGGCAGGTTTGGCGCTGCCTCAGTTCCATCATTCAACAGTCTGTCTTATCCTGAACCCTATGTAAGTCAATTTTGTTTCATATGTACACATACTTACTTGTTTGACTAGGAAAAATCTTGTAATTCCTCCCCCATCAACTATGATTCCCAAAATGGCTGCTCCAAGTCAGCCTGTTGTTGTCAAGAGACCAAATTCAAAGCCACTTCAACCCAAGGATGGTGTAACAACCGCTCGGTACATACTCACTCCAACTTTTTAGATTACCTACTTAAATAATGAGCATAGAAATCTCTATGCAATGGATTATCTTAAAGCTCAACTCAATGCAACCGAAGCCAAATGTTCCACTGTGTGGAAGGCTTGTGATGCTACAACAAAAAAGGTATGTTTTATTCATCTTTGTGAGATATGTTACAAACATGCTTTGTACGTATCTAGACCTACCAGA